>JAGVVM010000296.1:0-37892 GCA_019149425.1 Psidium friedrichsthalianum | reverse complement strand
TTGTAAAACACATCTGATGGTCCACATTAGCGACTTTCAGTAAAAATGGCCGGATAAACTTCATTGACAAATCTGCAAAAGTTTCGAACTCAGTTGCTAAAATTAAAAGGTTTATGATAAAATTAGCATAAGTATAATAGTTTATGACTTTTTTGGTAATTTTCACCTTGTTTTACAGTCATAGAGAAAAGAAACTTTGACTCTAACGCACCACTACGTACTGGTTCCTAGGGATCATAATCGGACCTCGGGTACAAAATGAAGAGGCGATTTTGTGTCGGAACATTAGTTTCATCTAAGAAAGCTTTCGACTCTAGGAACGGACTTCGAGACCCTAGAAAGTGGTTGGGTCATGAGCTGTTGTCCCAAATTGTCATATGTTATAAGAACGGACTTTGCGAGTATAGCAGTTTTTTAGTGACCGTAAGAATAACATTATATTATAGACTACAAATCTTAAAAGAGTGGACTCCGCATCAATTTTTTTAATTATTAATTTTTTGTGGCTCACACTATGCTGTCAATCTCACAATAGATAAAGAAAACTGTCACATAATAATATTCCGATCATAAAAGTTAATCTCGCTTGCATGTAAGAATTAGAAGTTTATGCCTTCCTTATGAAAATGAGCTTTCTATCACCTCATGCCCAACTTTGTTCCCTTTTGCTTTTCCGGACTTTTCCTTATTCCCTCTTCATTTTCAGCTATTTGTCAATGCATGACGCTTCTCAACATTTCGTGGACGAAGCATTAGTAGGAATTGGATAGACTTGCGTGATGTGAGAAAATTGCCAATTTTTATGTGATTGGCTTGATTCAGCGAATTAAGTCTAGACAATGGCATCAAGCTACCGTCAAGGTAAAAGTATGTCATAGGCCGACTGTTGACCGCACTCTAGCTCAGCCGCAACACCCCCGGTGCGAGCCACCAGAGAAGAGCAAGCTATTATAGCCAACGGCTAGAGCTGTATGGAGTCGAGGAGCAAGGCAGTAGATAAGATAGAAGAAGGGCCAGGCTCCTGGTAGAGTAGAGGAGACGGTTAGGATAACAAACTTAAAATGTGGAGCCCGAGTGGCCGGGAAGCTTGTGATTAGTGGCCAATAGAGCCCTAGTTGATGGACGACACGCGAACTAACCTCGAAAGATTGTCGGCGAGCCAAATAAAGGAGGGAGCATTCCCTACCTCAGAAGACAATAGTCCAAAACGGAGCATATTATTCCTTATTCCTGACAACAAGTGTAACATGAGCATGTCATATATTAAACTCAACTTTGGACAGCGTAACTAAAATAGCGGATCTCACATGAGTTTCGCCTAATTTGATTGTGGCACGTGGCCATTTGTAACTTTTCGATTTTACTTAAAAAGGCTTGTATATATCGTATCCCATTTTTTTTTTAGACTATGTAAATTCTTAAATAAAAATCCCAATCTCCATACCTCCATATTGTACCCTAGCAATATGAATATAGGGTCAATTATTTCTGAGCATATGATCTTGTAATTAATGAGTATTTTATGTAAAATATATTATGATAGTACGTAGATGTATGATTGAAATTGTATTGTCCTAACAGTCGAGCATTTCCCTTTCCCTTTCCGAACGCTATGACATTTTGAGTTGGCTCTCCCTCACAAATAGCCCGTGAAATCCGTAGGGCACCCTCCTGGGTAGCCTGACGGAGGCCACGATCTCTAGATCGGGCGTCTTGGCATCCATCACTAAGAACCTCGACTCTCCTCTGTACTCGTCGTGCACGTACTCAACACGTAACCGTCGTCCTCCGCCGCCTCCGGATTGCCCGGCTCCCTCGCAACGAAGAACGGCTCGCCCCCGTAGCACCCCGTCCCGTACATCCGGCATGCCACCGTGCAGTCCTGGCCGTCCGACCTCGACACGTCCAGCTTCACCACCCCGGACACCTTCGGCATCGGGTCCCCGACAGCCGCGTACACGTACTTGTTCCTTCTCGCCACGTACCCGGGGTTTATCACTGCAAAGTCGAGGTTCCTCGCCGAGAGGGGCTGCCTCGACACGACCCCGTCCTCAGGTTGATGCGTACTTTCTCGACTAGTGCGTGGACGAGGTCCATCCGCTCGAGCGTGTGCTCGACAGACATGATGTTCGGCGCGATCAGCACCACCTCGTCGCCGTCCTCCTCGTCCCAAGCGTTGATCGCGTGGATGATGTTGAACCCCGGGACGTCGAACCACCGCATCTCCGACTCGTCCTTAGCATACCGAGGGATGATCCCCAGCCGGGGCACCTTGCCTGAGTCCGTACCGACCGGCGATCCGCCGCCGAATATCATGTCCATCGGGTTCATCCCGATTTGTATGTCCGAGAAGATCGCGTACCTTTTTGTGATGGCGAAGTCGTGAAGAAACGAGGGCCGGACCATCGAGAAAATGGGCACATCTGGTTGCTTCTTCCCATCTTTGTTGAAGCGGAAGTACGTCAGAAAGGGCGGGACCGGCCCGTACCGGAACGCAAAAGCCTCGCCGGTCTCAGGGTCGATCTTGGGGTGAGCAGTCATGCTCATGAACAGCTTGCCGTCGAAATCCTCCCTTCGGACAGTCTCCACGTCGCCATCTGGTGTGACCCGGACCTCGTAGGGAAGGTCTGACTCGCCAAGGGCATAGAGCCGGTTCCCAAAGAAGGCCAAGCTCGTGTTGGCGAGGCCAATGCCATTGGCCGGCTGAACTGGCCGGCTGCCATGCGGGCAGCCGTGAGGGCGCCACGGGCGGCAGAAGCGGCGAGGCCGTTGAACCCGGAGAAGACGTTGGGGAGGACCGGCATTCCAAGGCTGTTCTCGACAGAGTACTTGTGGGTGCGGACGTATCGGCTGCAGAGGCGGGCACGGCCGCGGGAGATTTTGATGGAGTGGAGCATACCGTCGCCGTCGAAGAGGTGGTAGGGGCCACGGGGGAGGAACTGGGGGTTGGGGCCGTTGCGCAGGTAGGCCCCATCGATGCAGGCGGGGAGGCGGCCGGACTCGACGAGGCAATCGGTGGGGGGCAGCTCGTCGTGCACAGGGCGAAGTTTCCAGAGAGGACGTGGCGGGGGTCCACGGAGGGCTTGAGCGGCGGGTCGATGAAGTTGTTGATGAGGCCGTCCAGGGCGCCGAGGATGGTCACGGGAAGCGACGTGTCTCTTCTGGGTCCGGTGGGTGGTGTTGGTGGTGGAGGGGCAGTTCTGGGGAGGGGTGAGAGTGGTGGCAGTGGTTGTTGAGGCGGCGGAGGAGGCGATCTTGTGGTGGTGGTGGTGGTTTTGGGCGGTCTTTCGTCAATGCGGACGGAGGTGACGGAGAGAAGAGGAGGAGGAGAAGAAGGAGGTGGTGGAGGTGGAGGATTAATGGCGGATTTGAGGAGTGTTTTGGAGGAGAAGGAGGAGAGGAAGGAGGAAGACAAGGCTTCCATGACTCTGCTAGTGTGTGTCTTGCCTTCCTCCTCCGGCTGTGCGTGGGGTGCTGAATTATGAAGTGAGTGTGAGTATTTATGAGCGGAAATGATTCATTTTGAAAATTCGTCAGCCTTAAAATACATTATAATGGTAAAAAAAAAAGGGAACAAAACGGAGCTTTGAAGCTACATTGGACCTGTCATAAGCCTATTTCTTAATAAGTATTTGACGGTTCTAACCAAAGAAAACAAAAACAAGTATTTGACGGGATAAGTTGTTTTACGGGCAAATAGATCACAAATAGATTTAGAGCGAGAAAATCCAGAATAATATAAATATTAAATAAGTTCATAACTTATTTAGACCCAAACCATTTCTGCAACTCTCTCTCTCCCTACTCAATCTCACACTCGCTTACTTCGAACTCTCACATCAATTTTAAATATGCATTTTCCTATATCGAGTCAAATGTGGAAGTGTTTTAGTTGGGTCGAGTATGTATGTCGGATATGAATGACAAGAGCTGTATTACATAAAATAGCTCAAATGGGTTAATGGACCAATTTGGATCAGATCATTTTTAACATGAACCTACCAAAACATTTTCAAGAGCATTTCTTTCCATTTCTTACCAAGCGATTGAAATGTTGAAGCAATCTACATGGTGGGCCATTCACAAAAGTCAAAATGAATTTCCATCGGTATGGTGAGGTACAATATTTATGATCTTTAACGTTGGTGCTTTTTCATTCCATCAAGGTGCATTTAGTTTTTTTTTTTTCCCTACCAAATTGAAATGTTACATTCAGTCACTTAGTTTGCTTTCCTTTTTTTTTTTTTTGTACTGCTCTTTATACAAATGAACAGACGCATGCATGGTAATGGGATGACCCAAATGTAGTTTACGTACTTATGACTCTGGAGACTTTTAAATAAGCTTCTTTTTGCGTCATTTTTCCATTTTAGAGATTTAAAATGCAATCCGCGTGCAGCGCGGGAACGAAAACTAGCATGATATAATACTAAGCGCGTCGACAAATTTTTTTTACAAAATCGACAATTAGCCACATCATTAATTGTTCAATTTGGCATACTAGTTTTTAGCATTCTCACCATCCCTGGAAAATGTACCATCCGAACATAATTCGACATTTTCACGATAGAAGAGCGAAAAGAATAATTCATTTTTAAAAAAAATTGTATCATTTTTTAAAATATTTTTAAAAAAGCTCAAATCGGTCCAAATTTGTCGAATTGACCGAATTGACACAATTACAATAAGTTTAGGATTTTTTTTTTGGTAATTCTCCCCCCTCATCCTCCCTGCATGCGACATTTAACTCCATCGCTCATCGAAATCTCAAGTTCCTTGGGTTGCTGGTGACTGGACCTTGGAACATAAACTGACCTTTGTTCGGTCTCTGTCATTGGCCAGGAGGAACGCCTTCGAGTCTCTTCAACTTAGGTCGATATCACAAGGGACTACAGTCTTACATATGATTATGAGAAGGGGACGCCAACCCATTGATGAAATCACGCTCGGTCGTACGACATTCTCATGGCCAAGAAAGGTGGAGGTATCCGATTCGACGCCGAAATGAATGACTTGCGTAGGGAATTGCCAAAAAGTCTTAAATCTATTTGCGCTTTTGCTAATTTAGTTCTAAACTTTTTACGTTTCGCCAATTGAGTCCCGAACATTTCACGTTTTTTTAATTAAGTCCATCCGGTCTCTTTTGGCAGGAAATCATTTATTTAGACATCGGTTATCCTATATGACACGACCGTTTTTGACGTGAATAATTATTTTAATTTGGCCGCAACGCCCTCATCAGCCACTAGGCGAGGCCATGAAGCCCTTGCAGGCTACTAGCAAGAGCCGCGACGCCCTCGCCCAAAAGAAGGTGTCTCACATAGACAAACTGACTGGCGACCCTTGCCTGCGACTATCAAGGGCTCGGCGACTCTAGTGGCAAGCGACCTTTGCTGGCCACGTTAAAAAAAGAAAAATATATATATGAATATTAAAAGAATAGTGAAATATTATTAAAATTATCTACGTCAGCACCGATCGTACAAAACTTGGTTCCGTTGTTGTATCAACTCTACATTTTGCTATTTGATTTTCTTTCCCCCCTTTTTTTTCCCCCCGATTTATACCACCACAGCCCCTGAGTATGCGCCGTGACACCAATATCCTAAACCTTTTTTTTGGGGTCGGCAAGCGAACTCCTAAGCCCCACCCATTTGTGACGCCGGTAACGACAAAAGGAGATTGATGCGTTTGTGTCGCGATGGACAAAATTCAGGGTTTTTTCCTTTTTTTTTTTTAATGTGGTAGATGGAAGGTATTTTTGCCACACTTGTACAAGCTCCGTGATTTTTGTTGGATGTGATTCGTACTTTCATATGACGGGAAAGCGCGTGGATGAGAGGTGCAAGGTGTTACTGCTATATATACTCTTTTGGATTTGGGCTCATGAATAGCTACCGCTATATATATATTTCTTTTCGTTCGTAATTGAGTGATGTAATGAGAGTACGAGGTACTAATTATAATAGAATCCTCTCTGTTGACATAGCCTTAGCTTAAGGGTGAACCGAGGTAAAATCTCACGTCTCGTTTTCTATTTCTCGCTGCTTTTATGTTTTATTTCGTGTTATTGTACGGCGATCCTAACAATTTTGACCATACGAAGAAAAAAAAAAAAGAGGTTGTGCCTACGGGTGTCCCAACGAATATAATTTAGGGCTTTTGGCGATGTGTTCCATTCCCCTAAACAAATGGAGAGCCTGGGTACATGCATACATAAATACGTAATAATACATCTATTTATAATGTATGTATTGCAGCAGAATTGATTGAATCACTGATCTTTCAGATATTTGTTCGAATCCTGAGGACAAGAAACGGTGGAAAAGAAGATAAAATCCCACAATTGGATAGCATCACCATCAGGTCCCCCTCCCCCCACACCTTTATTATTCGATCGGAGACGTTGTTGCCGTTTTGGTGTCTTTCTTGCCCGAGACACCCCGCAAAAGAAGGAAAGATCTACACGCAAATGCCGTCCTTCATATGATCCAAAGCAAGCGAGTTTCGCGCGGGGTGCACTTTCCGAACGGCCAAACCTTTTTTTCCTCCGTAAGGAGAGATGTTAATGGCCCTTCGATAGCCGCGCGACGTCCGATCAACCCCTCGAAAAAAGTCACCGGAGCCGGATCAGAAGTCATTCGTACGTCCCGATGGGCGATGCGGAACCCGGTTCCGCCTTCTTTAAGAGTCGGATGGCTTCCGCCTGGCGTGCCGGCCTCTGTGAATTCTCTAGCATCCGCTAAAATTATGGCTTCGCTCCGTCGCCTCGTGAAAACAATCACCTATCGGGAAAAATGAAATCAACGGGACTTCTTGTACCTCTCGTCTTTCTCTGGTTAATCTACGGAAACCGTCTCAATTCGAGCGTCCCTACCGATGGCGAAAGCCATCTAAATTGACAGAAAATCGCTCGTCCCGGAAGATTTCTCCCTCCTCGTCGAGGGTCCATGCGACTATTTCGGATCAGCAGCTCCACAAAATGAGACGGGCATCGATTATAGGCCGGATGTGAACTCCCAGCTGAAGTACACGGAGCCACACGAGTGATGTTTACACGCTCTTCTGATCCAATCATTGCCGAGTGCTACCATCCATCACGGAATTCGGATGCGTTCGTGTGGGGATATCGGGGTTTTGTGAGAGGACGATGGTGAGTTCTGTGGTGCACGTTCCCTTGGAAGGGATGATATCTTCCTTGGGGTCATAAATGCTCTAAGGGACCACCCCCCAAAACATGTGTATCTCATCAATTTTGCTGACTTCAATTGTCGGCCAAACAAGAAAAGTTTAAGACAAGCATTATGATGTTAAGTATAGATTGTGTTCATAGTATGACCCACTTTCAAGGACTTAAAGTTAAAGCAACACGCATATAATTGCTTAACTTAGAATTATAGCGAACACTACAAGGCACCAGCCCACATTTCGCACACTCGTTTCTATTAAGCATGGCATTCCTGTTATTCCATCTAATGTCCTAACTCTGATCATTTTCTTTGGTATATTTAGGTCGATGGTCCGTGTCGCACATCGAAGGACCATCTTAGGTGGAGAGAGAGACGCTATCTACGAACGTGTAGGGCATGCCTAACAACTTAAAATTTGTCGAGACAATTAAGATTTTATATTTGAAGTCCTATAACAATGAATGGTCAATGAATTCTCTACATTTAAACTACACTCGTCAATTTGTAGGAGAAGGGTATATCACAGGCCCGAAAGGGTGTGATTCATAATTACGAACAAGGCAATCATGGGTCGCACTACATCATCGCCGTAGTGTTGTATCCTACACATAAAAGCTTTATCCAATTGTATACCGATGCTAATATTTGAGGATGGATTCATTCTATCGACATGTAATTTTTCTTTTTCGAATCTATTTCATATGTCTATCAACACACCCAGATATAATTATGTTTTCTTGGTAATTTGCGATGAATCTTTCGCTGTTACAACCCCATAAAAATTGACCGGAGGCGCAATGGTTTTGCAGCCAGAATCGGCCATAACAGGACATGTACAAAACAAGATTCTAACTTCATCCGATTCATTCAAGACTTGGTGATTGCAGTCTGTCCAGTCCATTCAAGATTTGGTTGATTAGATACATCTTCTTCTCCCGCTACATTCCATGGCCGATTCTTAACGTGCTCATTTTTATCAATTTGATGCATTTCCCTTGTCTTTTTCGAAATTGGAAAAAAAGATATCAGACAAGATAATTCTGGCAAAAGCGTCATGTCGAAAGCTAATTAGATGGTCCTGAAGATCTATAGATATATATTTATTACGCGAGTAATCGAACTGTTAACCAATTAGCAAGATTTTTGGGCATGCAAATTTTTGGGAAAATTTACCCAATCACTTGAACCTGTTGTTGCGATATCAATTAATTTTACAATTTTTCAAGTTTGCTAAATTAATCTAAACCTTTATGCGATATTGCAAATAGACAATCTGCAGAAAAGGACTACATTGGAACGTCGCTCAAAGATGTAAGACAAAATTGACAAAATTAGAAATTCTATGATTGAATTGACATCCGTACTATAAGTTTAGTACTGTTGAACTATCTTCCCCCAATTTTCGTGTTGTTCGGAAAGATCTAGTTCGATTATTATGGTTTTCTCCCCCTAAAAAATTGGAAACCCACCACTGAACATGTACGTGAACCAAAATATCTAGTCCATGATGATCGATCTAGTACCATGAGTCATAATGCTCATACACATACGCATCACTTCTTTTTCCACTTGCAAAAGAGACGGAAAAAGAAAAAAGGACAACATTCCAAAAATTTAATCTAATAAATAAAGATTTGGGCACTAAGGATAATTAAATTGGTGCTCAATAAGGAAGATTGACCCTCAAAATTTGGAAAAGGTTAAAACTTAATTGTGAACCCTTAATGTCGAAATTACTGTTAAAAATCCGTTCTTTTCCCGTTTTCTGCTAAGCAGCGACTTCCTACGGTCATATACGCTATGCTAAGTAAAATGGTGGTCTGCACAAATACTTGATCGGTCGTTTAATATACCAACCTTTTCACATTGCTGTCCAAAGAAAACTGAGAACAGGATCGAGATTTGCAAGATGAGCGAAAGATTCATAGACAATATAAATTATCTTTTCGAGCATCCATTCATACTTGCATCTCCATACGTGTAAACATCGAGGGAGCAGATAGAGGGGGTGGGGGACCGGGGCTCAGTAGAAGTCGAAATACATCTATTCGCTGACTACTGATAGCGAGAAACGGGCCTGAAAGATCAAGCTAAGGAATACGAATGAACATGATCAATTTAATGTGTCCTGAGCAACTGCAACCAGGCAATTCTTAGCATGACTCGACATCATTGAGACGCACAAGATCATAAAATCTCCGACTCAATGATAAGCGTCGCTATCCCAGCAGTATCGTGCACGAGAGAATGGTCACAAGTGGCTTTGTATCAAGCCACTTGTGACCATTCTCTCGTGCACGATACTGCTGATAGCGACGCTTTTTCATTGAAGTCGGAGATTTTTTATGATCTTGTTGCGTCTCAATTGATGTCGAGTCATGCTAAGAATTGCCTGGTTGCAGTTGCTCAGGACCCCATTAAATTGATCATGTTCATTCGTATTCCTTAGCTTGATCTTTCAGGCTCCGTTTCTCGCTATCGTAGTCAGCGAATAGATGTATTTCGACTCCTACTGAGCCCCGTCCCCCCACCCCTCTATCTGCTCCCTCGATGTTTACACGTATGAGATGCAAGTATGAATGGATGCTCGAAAAGATAATTTATATTGTCTATGAATCTTTCGCTCATCTTGCAAATCTCGATCTGTTTCTCAGTTTTCTTTGGACAGCAATGTGAAAAGGTTGGTATATTAAACGACCGATCAAGTATTTGTTGCAGACCACCATTTTACTTAGCATAGCGTATATGACCGTAGGAAGTCGCTGCTTAGCAGAAAACGGGAAAGAACCGGATTTTTAACAGTAATTTCGACATTAAGGTTCACAATTTAAGTTTTAACCTTTTCCAAATTTTGAGGTCAATCTTCCTTATTGAGCACCAAATTTAATTATTCCTTAGTGCCCCAAATCTTTATTTATTAGATTAATTTTCTGGAATGTTGTGTCCTTTTTTTTCTTTTTCCGTCTCTTTTGCAAGTGAAAAAGAAGTGATGCGTATGTGTATGAGCATTATGACTCATGGTACTAGATCGATCATCATGGACTAGATATTTTGGTTCACGTTACATGTTCAGTGGTGGTTTCCAATTTTTTAGGGGGAGAAAACCATAATATCGAACTAGATTTCTTTCCGAACAACAAAAATTGGGGGAAGATAGTTTCAATAGTACTAAACTTATAGTAGATGTCAATTCAATCATAGAATTTCTAATTTTGTCATTTTGTCTTACATCTTTGAGCGACGTTCCAATGTAGTCCTTTCTGCAGATTGTCTATTTTGCAATATCGCATAAAGGTTTACGATTATTTGCAAACTTGAAAATTGTAAATTTAATTGATATCGCAACAACAGGTTCAGTTGATTGGGTAAATTTTCCAAAAATTTGCATGCCCCAAAATCTTGCTAATTTGGTTAACATTCGAATTACTCGCTGTAATAAATATATATCTATAGATCTTCAGGACCATCTAATTAGCTTTCGACATGACGCTTTATGCCAGAATTATCTTGTCTGATATATTTTTTTTTCCATTTTCGAAAAAGACAAGGGAAATGCATCCAATTGATAAAAATGAGGCACGTTTAAGAATCGGCCAACCTGGAATGTAGCGGGAGAAGAAGATGGTATCTAATCAACCAAATTCTTGAATGGACTGGACAGACTGCAATCACCAAGTCTTGAATGAATCGGATGAAGTTAGAATCTTGTTTTTGTACATGTCCTGTTATGGCCGATTCTGGCTGCAAAACCATTGCGCCTCCGGTCAATTTTTATGGGGTTTGTAACAGCGAAGATTCATCGCAAATTACCAAGAAAACATAATTTATCTGGGTGTGTTGATAGACATATGAAATAGATTCGAAAAAGAAAACTTACATGTCGTAGAATGAATCCATCCTCAAATATTAGCATCGGTATACAATTGATAAAGCTTTTTATGTGTAGATACAACACTACGGCGATGATGTAGTGCGACCCATTGATTGCCTTGTTCGTATTATGAATCACACCCTTTTCGGCGCTTTGATATACCCTTCCTCCTACAATTGACGATGTGTAGTTTAAATGTAGAGAATTCATTGACATTTCATTGTTATAGACTCAAATATAAAATCTTAATTGTCTCGACAATTTTAAGTGTTAGGCATGCCTACACGTTCGTAGATAGCGTCTCTCTCTCCCACCTAAGATGGTCCTTCGATGTGCGACACGGACCATCGACCTAAATATACCAAAGAAAATGATCAGAGTTAGGACATTAGATGATATACAGGAATGCCATGCTTAATAGAAACGAGTGTGCGAAATGGTGGGCTTGTGCCTGTAGTGTTCGCTATAATTCTAAGTTAAGCAATTATATGCGTGTTGCTTTAACTTTAAAGTCCTGAAAGTGGGTCATAACTATGAACACAATCTATTACTTAACATCAATATGCTTGTCTTAAACTTTTCTTGTTTTGGCCGACAATTGAAGTCAGCAAAATTTGATGAGATACACGTGTTTTGGGGTTGGTCCCCTAGAGCATTTATGACCCCAGGAAGATATCATCCCTTCCAAGGGAACGTGCACCACAGAACTCACCATCGTCCTCTTCACAAAACCCCGATATCCCCACACGAACGCATCCGAATTCCCGTGATGGATGGTAGCAACTCCGGCAATGATTGGATCAGAAGAGCGTTAACATCACTCGTGTGGCTCCGTGTACTTCAGCTGGAGTTCACATCCGGCCTATAATCGATGCCCGTCTCATTTTGTGGAGCTGCTGATCCGAATAGTCGCATGGACCCTCGACGGGAGGGAGAAATCTCCGGGACGAGCGATTTTTCTGTCAATTTAGATGCTTTCGCCATCGGTAGGGACGCTCGAATTGAGACGGTGATTCCGTAGATTAACCAGAGAAGACGAGAGGTACAAGAAGTCCCTTTGATTTCATTTTTCCCGATAGGTGATTGTTTTTCCACGAGGCGACGGAGCGAAGCCATAATTTTAGCGGATGCTAGAGAATTCACAGAGGCCGGCACGCCAGGCGAGCCATCCGACTCTTAAAGAAGGCGGAACCGGGTTCCGCATCGCCCATCGGGACGTACGAATGACTTCTGATCCGGCTCCGGTGACTTTTTTCGAGGGTTTGACATCGACGTCGCGCGGCTATCGAAGGGCCATTAACATCTCTCCTTTACGGAGGAAAAAAGGTTGGCCGTTCGAAAGTGCACCCCGCCGCGAACTCGCTTGCTTTGGATCATATGAAGGACGCATTTGCGTGTAGATCTTTCCTTCTTTTGCGGGTGTCTCGGGCAAGAAAGACACCAAAACGGCAACAACGTCTCCGATCGAATAATAAAGTGTGGGGGGAGGGGGACCTTATGGTGATGCTATCCAATTGTGGGATTTTATCTTCTTTTCCACGTTTCTTGTCCTCAGGATTCGAACAAATATCTGAAAGATCAGTGATTCAATCAATTCTGCTGCAATACATACATTTATAAATAGATGTATTATTACGTATTTATGTATGCATGTACCCAGGCTCTCCATTTGTTTAGGGGAATGGAACACATCGCCAAAAGCCCTAAATTATATTCGTTGGGACACCCGTAGGCACACCTCTTTTTTTTTTTTTCTTCGTATGGTCAAAATTGTTAGGATCGCCGTACAATAACACGAAATAAAACATAAAGCAGCGAGAAATAGAAAACGAGACGTGAGATTTTTACTCGGTTCACCCTTAAGCTAAGGCTATGTCCAACAAGAGGATTCTATTATAATTAGTACCTCGTACCTCTCATTACATCACTCAATTACGAACGAAAAGAAATATATATATAAAGCGGTAGCTATTCTGAGCCCAATCCAAAAGAGTATATATAGGCAGTAACACCTTGCACCTCTCATCCACGCGCTTTCCCGTCATATGAAAGTACGAATCACTCCCAACAAAATCACGGAGCTTGTACAAGTGTGGCAAAAATACCTCCATCTACCACATTAAAAAAAAAAAAGGAAAAACCCTGAATTTTGTCCATCGCGACACAAACGCATCAATCTCCTTTTGTCCGTTACCGGCGTCACAAATGGGTGGGGCTTAGGAGTTTCGCTTGCCGACCCCAAAAAAAAGGTTTAGGATATTGGTGTCACGGCGGCATACTCAGGGCTGTTTGGTGGTATAAATCGGGGGAAAAAAGGGGAAAGAAATCAAATAGCAAAATGTAGAGTTTGATACAACACGGAACCAAGTTTTGTACGATCGGTGCTGACGTAGATAATTTTAATAATATTTCACTATTCTTTTTAATATTCATATATATATTTTTCTTTTTTAACGTGGCCAGCAAAGGTCGCTTGCCACTAGAGTCGCCGAGCCTTGATAGTCGCAGCAAGGGTCGCCAGTCAGTTTGTCTATGTGAGACACCTCTTTGGGCGAGGGCGTCGCGGCTCTTGCTAGTACCTGCAGGGCTTCATGGCCCTCGCCTAGTGGCTGATGAGGGCGTTGCGGCCAAATAAAAATAATTATTCACGTCAAAACCGGTCGTGTCATATAGGATACCGATGTCTAAATAAATGATTTCCTGCCAAAAGAGACCGGATGGACTTAATTAAAAAAACGTGAAAATGTTCGGGACTCAATTGGCGAAACGTTAAAAAGTTTAGAACTAATTAGCAAAAGCGCAAATAGATTTTCTTTTGGCCTCCTCTTCCTACGCAAGTCATTCATTTCGGCGTCGAATCGGATACCTCCACCTTTCTTGGCCATGAGAATGTCGTACGACCGAGCGTGATTTCATCAATGGGTTGGCGTCCCTTCTCATAATCATATGTAAGACTGTAGTCCCTTGTGATATCGACCTAATTGAAGAGACTCGAAGCGCCGTTCCCTGGCCAATGACAGAGACCGAACAAAGGTCAGTTTATGTTCCAAGGTCCGTCACCAGCAACCCAAGGAACTTGAGATTTCGATGAGCGATGGAGTTAAATGTCGCATGCAGGGAGGATGAGGGGGGAGAATTACCCAAAAAAAAAAAATCCTAAACTTATTGTAATTGTGTCAATTCGTCAATTCGACAAATTTTGGACCGATTTGAGCTTTTTTTTAAAAATATTTTAAAAAATGATACAATTTTTTAAAAATGAATTATTCTTTTCGCTCTTCTATCGTGAAAATGTCGAATTATGTTCGATGGTACATTTTCCAGGGATGGTGAGAATGCTAAAACTAGTATGCCAAATTGAACAATTAATGATGTGGCTAATTGTCGATTTTAAAAAAAAATTTGTCGACGCGCTTAGTATTATATCATGCTAGTTTTCGTTCCCGCGCTGCACGCGGATTGCATTTTAAATCTCTAAAATGGAAAAATGACGCAAAAAGAGCTTATTTTAAAAGTCTCCAGAGTCATAAGTACGTAAACTACATTTGGGTCATCCCATTACCATGCATGCGTCTGTTCATTTGTATAAAGAGCAGTACAAAAAAAAAAAAAAGGAAAGCAAACTAAGTGACTGAATGTAACATTTCATTTGGTAGGGAAAAAAAAAAAAACTAAATGCACCTTGATGGAATGAAAAAGCACCAACGTTAAAGATCATAAATATTGTACCTCACCATACCGATGGAAATTCATTTTGACTTTTGTGAATGGCCCACCATGTAGATTGCTTCAACATTTCAATCGCTTGGTAAGAAATGGAAAGAAATGCTCTTGAAAATGTTTTGGTAGGTTCATGTTAAAAATGATCTGATCCAAATTGGTCCATTTAACCCATTTGAGCTATTTTTATGTAATACAGCTCTTGTCATTCATATCCGACATACATACTCGACCCAACTAAAACACTTCCACATTTGACTCGATATAGGAAAATGCATATTTAAAATTGATGTGAGAGTTCGAAGTAAGCGAGTGTGAGATTGAGTAGGGAGAGAGAGAGTTGCAGAAATGGTTTGGGTCTAAATAAGTTATGAACTTATTTAATATTTATATTATTCTGGATTTTCTCGCTCTAATCTATTTGTGATCTATTTGCCCGTAAAACAACTTATCCCGTCAAATACTTGTTTTTGTTTTCTTTGGTTAGAACCGTCAAATACTTATTAAGAAATAGGCTTATGACAGGTCCAATGTAGCTTCAAAGCTCCGTTTTGTTCCCTTTTTTTTTTTACCATTATAATGTATTTTTTAAGGCTGACGAATTTTTCAAAATGAATCATTTCCGCTCATAAATACTCACACTCACTTCATAATTCAGCACCCCACGCACAGCCGGAGGAGGAAGGCAAGACACACACTAGCAGAGTCATGGAAGCCTTGTCTTCCTCCTTCCTCTCCTCCTTCTCCTCCAAAACACTCCTCAAATCCGCCATTAATCCTCCACCCCCACCACCTCCTTCTTCTCCTCCTCCTCTTCTCTCCGTCACCTCCGTCCGCATTGACGAAAGACCGCCCAAAACCACCACCACCACCACAAGATCGCCTCCTCGCCGCCTCAACAACCACTGCCACCACTCTCACCCTCCCCAGAACTGCCCCTCCACCACCAACACCACCCACCCACCGGACCCAGAAGAGACACGTCGCTTCCCGTGACCATCCTCGGCGCCCTGGACGGCCTCATCACAACTTCATCGACCCGCCGCTCAAGCCCTCGTGGACCCCCGCCACGTCCTCTCTGGAAACTTCGCCCCTGTGCACGACGAGCTGCCCCCCACCGATTGCCTCGTCGAGTCCGGCCGCCTCCCCGCCTGCATCGATGGGGCCTACCTGCGCAACGGCCCCAACCCCCAGTTCCTCCCCCGTGGCCCCTACCACCTCTTCGACGGCGACGGTATGCTCCACTCCATCAAAATCTCCCGCGGCCGTGCCCGCCTCTGCAGCCGATACGTCCGCACCCACAAGTACTCTGTCGAGAACAGCCTTGGAATGCCGGTCCTCCCCAACGTCTTCTCCGGGTTCAACGGCCTCGCCGCTTCTGCCGCCCGTGGCGCCCTCACGGCTGCCCGCATGGCAGCCGGCCAGTTCAGCCCGGCCAATGGCATTGGCCTCGCCAACACGAGCTTGGCCTTCTTTGGGAACCGGCTCTATGCCCTTGGCGAGTCAGACCTTCCCTACGAGGTCCGGGTCACACCAGATGGCGACGTGGAGACTGTCCGAAGGGAGGATTTCGACGGCAAGCTGTTCATGAGCATGACTGCTCACCCCAAGATCGACCCTGAGACCGGCGAGGCTTTTGCGTTCCGGTACGGGCCGGTCCCGCCCTTTCTGACGTACTTCCGCTTCAACAAAGATGGGAAGAAGCAACCAGATGTGCCCATTTTCTCGATGGTCCGGCCCTCGTTTCTTCACGACTTCGCCATCACAAAAAGGTACGCGATCTTCTCGGACATACAAATCGGGATGAACCCGATGGACATGATATTCGGCGGCGGATCGCCGGTCGGTACGGACTCAGGCAAGGTGCCCCGGCTGGGGATCATCCCTCGTATGCTAAGGACGAGTCGGAGATGCGGTGGTTCGACGTCCCGGGGTTCAACATCATCCACGCGATCAACGCTTGGGACGAGGAGGACGGCGACGAGGTGGTGCTGATCGCGCCGAACATCATGTCTGTCGAGCACACGCTCGAGCGGATGGACCTCGTCCACGCACTAGTCGAGAAAGTACGCATCAACCTGAGGACGGGGGTCGTGTCGAGGCAGCCCCTCTCGGCGAGGAACCTCGACTTTGCAGTGATAAACCCCGGGTACGTGGCGAGAAGGAACAAGTACGTGTACGCGGCTGTCGGGGACCCGATGCCGAAGGTGTCCGGGGTGGTGAAGCTGGACGTGTCGAGGTCGGACGGCCAGGACTGCACGGTGGCATGCCGGATGTACGGGACGGGGTGCTACGGGGGCGAGCCGTTCTTCGTTGCGAGGGAGCCGGGCAATCCGGAGGCGGCGGAGGACGACGGTTACGTGTTGAGTTACGTGCACGACGAGTACAGAGGAGAGTCGAGGTTCTTAGTGATGGATGCCAAGACGCCCGATCTAGAGATCGTGGCCTCCGTCAGGCTACCCAGGAGGGTGCCCTACGGATTTCACGGGCTATTTGTGAGGGAGAGCCAACTCAAAATGTCATAGCGTTCGGAAAGGGAAAGGGAAATGCTCGACTGTTAGGACAATACAATTTCAATCATACATCTACGTACTATCATAATATATTTTACATAAAATACTCATTAATTACAAGATCATATGCTCAGAAATAATTGACCCTATATTCATATTGCTAGGGTACAATATGGAGGTATGGAGATTGGGATTTTTATTATAAGAATTTACATAGTCTATAAAAAAAATGGGATACGATATATACAAGCCTTTTTAAGTAAAATCGAAAAGTTACAAATGGCCACGTGCCACAATCAAATTAGGCGAAACTCATGTGAGATCCGCTATTTTAGTTACGCTGTCCAAAGTTGAGTTTAATATATGACATGCTCATGTTACACTTGTTGTCAGGAATAAGGAATAATATGCTCCGTTTTGGACTATTGTCTTCTGAGGTAGGGAATGCTCCCTCCTTTATTTGGCTCGCCGACAATCTTTCGAGGTTAGTTCGCGTGTCGTCCATCAACTAGGGCTCTACGGGCCACTAATCACAAGCTTCCCGGCCACTCGGGCTCCACATTTTAAGTTTGTTATCCTAACCGTCTCCTCTACTCTACCAGGAGCCTGGCCCCTTCTTCTATCTTATCTACTGCCTTGCTCCTCGACTCCATACAGCTCTAGCCGTTGGCTATAATAGCTTGCTCTTCTCTGGTGGCTCGCACCGGGGGTGTTGCGGCTGAGCTAGAGTGCGGTCAACAGTCGGCCTATGACATACTTTTACCTTGACGGTAGCTTGATGCCATTGTCTAGACTTAATTCGCTGAATCAAGCCAATCACATAAAAATTGGCAATTTTCTCACATCACGCAAGTCTATCCAATTCCTACTAATGCTTCGTCCACGAAATGTTGAGAAGCGTCATGCATTGACAAATAGCTGAAAATGAAGAGGGAAATAAGGAAAAGTCCGGAAAAGCAAAAGGGAACAAAGTTGGGCATGAGGTGATAGAAAGCTCATTTTCATAAGGAAGGCATAAACTTCTAATTCTTACATGCAAGCGAGATTAACTTTTATGATCGGAATATTATTATGTGACAGTTTTCTTTATCTATTGTGAGATTGACAGCATAGTGTGAGCCACAAAAAATTAATAATTAATAATTAAAAATTGATGCGGAGTCCACTCTTTTAAGATTTGTAGTCTATAATATAATGTTATTCTTACGGTCACTAAAAAAACTGCTATACTCGCAAAGTCCGTTCTTATAACATATGACAATTTGGGACAACAGCTCATGACCCAACCACTTTCTAGGGTCTCGAAGTCCGTTCCTAGAGTCGAAAGCTTTCTTAGATGAAACTAATGTTCCGACACAAAATCGCCTCTTCATTTTGTACCCGAGGTCCGATTATGATCCCTAGGAACCAGTACGTAGTGGTGCGTTAGAGTCAAAGTTTCTTTTCTCTATGACTGTAAAACAAGGTGAAAATTACCAAAAAAGTCATAAACCTATTATACTTATGCTAATTTTATCATAAACCTTTTAATTTTAGCAACTGAGTTCGAAACTTTTTGCAGATTTGTCAATGAAGTTTATCCGGCCAATTTTTACTGAAAGTCGCTAATGTGGACACCGACCATCAGATGTGAACAACTTTTACAATTTTGTAATAATTTTTCTAATTTTTTCTTTTTCCTTTCCTTTCCTTTCCTTTTTTGCCAGTGGCTGGCGACCAGCTACAGGCCATAGGCGATGGCTGGCCTCGCCTAGGCAACGATCATGCACAACCCTCCACAGGTGAGGGGAAGTGTTGGCAAGGCCCCGCAACCCAAATTTGGCAAGGGCCCTTATCAAAATTAGTCGGATGGACTTTATTGGCATATTATCAAAAGATTTAGAACTAAATGGACCCAATGAAAAGGTTGAGAACTGAATTCATATAAGTGCAATAAGTTTAAGACTTTATTCTAAATTTATCAGGACTTTGTGGGTATTGGGTTACACTGACCTGTGTTTGGGTATAATTGGTTACTTTGACTTGTGTTCCGAGTCCTTTGGGGTCATTAGGAGGCTGAAATCGAGATTGTTAGTGATGGATTTGGATTCCAAAGAAACCTTCGTTAACAAAACGTAGGAAATCTAAGTTGTCCTTAATGAAGTTTAAGCATGGTCCCGACCATATCATTAGGAGTCCACGAGGAATCCAAAAATGATCGGTAATTACGAGTGACCTTACTAATGGAATCCGGTGATGGACCAAATTTTCGGCGTATCCAATAGGCCTGCTAAAGAGTTGTTGGACAAGACGACACCATTGATTTGTACGGCATATCAACCGATGTTTGAACCGGACAATTCGATGGCAAGATATTCTTATTCAAGGAGAAGGCATATGACTAAGACAAACACCTCGGTCACATATAATTGATTTTCATGGGTTTAGCGAGGTTATATAAGAGTACTTTCATTGCCCAAAATTTGGCCGAGCCGTAGCTATTATATACGACTTTCTCAATATGACCCAAATCAGGGGAAATTGTATGGATTACGTCTACTAGACCTTGATCGTGCTAAAATATACAAGTGTTCATATAATTCCTGCATTGTGATTGGTTCTTTCCACTATGATTAAGTCTAAACAAATTTTTCTTTGACTCAGAATTCATTTTTCCCCCATCAATAACTACCAATTCTTTAGAGTCGGTCCATTTAATGAGATCCGTTTCTTCTACCATGATCTCTTCTTGTGAAATCTCTTAATTTGAAATCTTGAAGAGTGGTGAAATCATCTTAAATTTCGCCTCATATGCATTAAGCAATTCTAGAAATCGAAAGATGCACACGCTTCTCGTTCTGTGCACGAAAGAAAAAAATTGCCCCAAAATCATAAATATATTGTATGACGGTTAATTCAGTCATAAACCTCTCAATTGTGTCAATTTAGTTATAAACCTTTTAATTGTGCCAGTTGAGTCATAAACCTTTTAACAATTTCTTAACATAGTCCTTTCACACCATTATCTTAATAATAGGTTTAGGATCAAACTGGCAAAACTTCAAAAAGTTTAAAACTGAATTGACACAATTGGAAAGATTATGATTAAACTGGCAAATCGTCATAAAATTTAGGAGTAAATTGATACAATTAAGAGGTTTAGAATAGAATTGATCACCGTACAATAAGTTTACGATTGTTTGAACAATTATCCCATGTATGAATTCACATAAGGTTGGATGACAAAGCATAAGCCCTTGGCCTGCCGTTGTTATATGATGACGGCCCGATAGCTGATTCTACATTCGGCCTTCTGTCTTGGCTGGTGGCTCTTCTTTTGGCCTAGGCTTGTACATGATTACTTTGAAAGAAACCTAGGAAAACAAAACAAATTTCAGCATCTGATTTGATGCGAATGCTACGAAAGTTCGCTTTAACTTGCTTATTAGAAAGATCACTCCCCGTCGCGTTGTTTAATTGAAGCAGAAAAAACTCTAATTGCAAAGAATGGTAAATACGGCGTGGACGTTGACGTCAATACAATGACTAAACAAGCCTCGTGCAATAAACTATGAATTGATATCAATGCTAATATAAGAACTGATATCTAAGAACCACCCGGGTAGCGAAATCCGACATTGGGCTATTTCGCCTATAGGAGTGGAGAATTGTGATCAGGTCCCGGAGGGGTTTGAGATGATCATTTGGAAGGCTCGAGCAATTTGAGTAACTTTTGTGCCAGGAATGAGATTAAACATGCTCGATCATTTTGTGAGATTGAGCGAGATAACAATTTCCATTCGACCGCACATTACTTCTGCTAGATATGTGGGGAAGAGGTGATCATTGGGGAGGATTGACCTTGACTGAGTCCTCATGTTGGGCCTAACTTGTGTGCCAAGGTCCGTGCATCAATTGAAAGATACATGGCCTTCTAAGGGTCATGTAGACCTAGCTTGGGCATGAATGAGGCATATTGGGCTTTAAACCTGACTTGTGCCCAAGCCCACTAAATAGGTCCTAAAGCGGGCGGTCCGACAGACCCATGATCTAATCTAGGTAGTGCCCAAAAGGCTAGACCCTAAGGTTGCATCGGGTCATTAAGATAAAAATCATGATAGGATATGTTTCATATTATTTTGTGTTTGGTAGATGTTCATAATAGGATAAAAGGGATATATAAGGAATATAGCCATGATAAAATTATTCTATGATGGGGGTGTAATAGATATGGATAGGATTTCTAGACAGAACAAACACGAGGAGAACCAAGTTTTTTCCACAACTACCGTCTCTCTTTAGCGTGGGGCTACATCTCCGGTGACAATGACCCTCAAGTGTGGCTACATTGCCGATGACACCAAACTGGGTTCTCCGACGACAAAGTCGAGTATCTCCATAATCTCATTCTTTAATCAATAGTTTAGCATGATATGAAACCATGTCCCTTATTCTTTAACCGCTTGAACTTTTCAACATTCGAAAGGGGTCTCAATATATTATGAAGATTTCAAAGTTGATAACTGACTTTCAAAGTAACTCCCTTGGACGACCTACATGAGTGCATTTTTATCTTACGAAAAGAGACTAAATAATTCAACAATCTCATTCTTTAATCGATAGCTTGTCGTGATATGAAATTACATCCCTCGTTTTTTAATTGCTTGAACCTTTTTAATATTCGAAAGGGATGTCGACATGTTATGAAGAACTCGAAATTGATTATTGACTTTCAAATTAGCTTTTTTGGATGACTTACATGAGTGTATCTTCATCTTGTGAAAAGATACTGAATAATTCCATGTTAAGCACTTATTTACTCACTCAACAAGACAATGAGTAAGGTCGGCAGGTCACTTTCAAAAGATTCGACTCTAAATCGAGACCCTTGGTTCTACTGGCATGCTTGATCGATGTCGTGCTTGAATTGAGATGGCACAAATATTTGCTCAACAATAATTCACACATCAAAACTCATCATCAAGCAATTTGTAAAGCATTATGATATCTTAACAAAACAGAGTAACTCTCAGCTATGTCTTGCCTTTAATTATCCGACACTATGTCCGTAATTTGCCAAGCAGTAAATTGAATATAACAAAATCTTTAAATTTCTTATCCTATCATATTCACTCCAATCCTAACTAGAAGTTCGGATGATCAGACGCGGCTTAAGACTCCGCATCAAGAGGGCAGGGTCTCAAGTCTGGGCTTATAGGTATCAAGTGCTAGTGAAGGAGAGAGTCATCATGGCAATGATGGAGATCAAGTTAAATCTAACAATACGAATTTTGTCTCAAAAAGTAATTTTCCCTTTTTTTTTTGATAGAAAAGAAAATTTTCATTTTACTTGAAGAATAGGTATATAACTTCAAGATAAACATGCAAATCAAGCAAAGTAAGTAAATTTGAAAAATAAATCAACTTGATATGGCTTGCAAAAACTTGCTCATTCCAAAATGAAGGATCTGTCATAGCGTTAAAGCATATCCGACGGCCGATCACCGAACTTCGCATCAATGATAAGGACATGCCAATATTTTCCTTTTCCTCTCCAACAGCTACGACTTTGCCATAACGCGGTGCATACCAAGGTTCGCTGTCCCCTGCATCATCATCATATAAAAATAACAACAACCCCAACAAATTGAAAGAGTATAGAAGAGCATCAAAATCTAAATCTAACTCTAGATCTAGATTGAGTGAGAAGATATTAGTTAATCAAAAAATTATTTTCAAATGAGCCGACTGTTGATGCAGTAGAAAAGCCGCGCTCGACTAAATAGAGCGAGCAACGGAGCCGAAGAGAGTAAGCAAATCCAAAATAACAAATTCTTCCGAAGAGCTTGTGTTTCGAACTTCTGAGCTTGCCGGAAAACTTTCCACGTGGAGAAAGTTAATGGGATCCATGAAAACTACAAAGAAATCTAAAAGAAATGACGATATAGAGAGAGAGAAAACAAAGGGAGGGAGAGCGGGAGGGAGAGAGAGAAAGGCCCTCTCCCTCTCTCCCCCTCAGGGAAGTTACTGCAGAAGAGGGGGTGGCAGCAGTTTTGGGAGGAATGAAACCCTAGGGGACAGGGAAGGCCCTCTCCCTCTGTTGACGGAAGGGATCGGCCATAGTAAATTTCCGCTCTCAAGAAACGTAAATCATTTGTTAGGATCTAAGCACAATGTTCATTTCGCTCATCCTCTTCAACAATGCCAAACGGATGGGAAACATGGTTTCCAACAATTAGTCTTTCGGCGTAACAAATGAAGCCTAATGATGGAAACTGCAACGGGCACTCTGGCCTGCATTCTATTCTGCCTCCAATTCCTTCCACCAAAATGTTCAAATAGAACAACAGGTAGCAGGCAGGACATCTCAGGATCAACAGGTTCAAGAGGAACCTTGTCCAAAAGCTCAACTAAAATGCCTGGGGCTTCGCATACGTACTTCATCAAGAAAATCTGTAAGACTGTTGCTGACAACGACTTCCCTGTTGGAGATATCAGGATTCGGGGCAACAATTAGAATTGCAAAGGGAAAGGGAAAAATAAACTCGGCCACCTTCGATTTAGTCTCAATAATCATGAAAAACATGAGTATGAATTCTTCTCAAGATGCGGTCCATGTGGACCGGATAGATCTGAGACATCAGATAAGGTGGGTCTGGAGTGACACCTATTGATCTGACACATCATGTCATTTTACTCCACATAGACCTGAACTATGGAAATTTTTTACGCCACCGACGTCATCACTCCAAAGAAACATGACGAGAAACTTGATTTTTTCTGTGACAGAATGTATTGGAGTCATTATATAGTCCCTATAACAAAGTTTAGCAGCATTATCCTGTTCTCTTACAATTCATTGCATATATAAACAGCATGAATGATGCTACTCTATCAGCTAGCTGCAAACAATACCTGATGCCTGCGATCAATCCAAAGCTTTGTGTAACGATGTAGAAGATCCTGAGAAAATGAGTCCTCTCTGGTCAGACAACTTGTTAATTGGGCCATCTTTGTGAACAGGTGATTCTGATGATCGAGCAACGTGAGGAAGAATCCCAATCACGGCTTGTCTTTCTCTGTAGGATGCCCAGGTGACCACATAAAGTCCCCCAATAATAAGGGCTCCTCCTATGATGCTGCTCACCGGCATATTGAACAAAGTCAGCTTTGTTTTCGTTATGGGAAGTTTAAGTGCAATTTTAACGAACTATGGACCATTAAAACTCAATGCAAAAAGAAGCATCCATCTGTTTAGCAAGAGAGCCACAAATGGATTTTATGCGAAGGCTGCCATTGAAGAAAGTACCTCCCCAAATAAATAGGACTCCCAAGGAATGCTCTTGACAGAAAGGCAGATGCAGCAGGTTGAAGTGGATTGTACAAAGCAACCAAAGCCGGTCCAAGGATCTTATTTGACCATGTCAGCAGTCCATAGTTAAGGGCAGATGCAATTACTCCCTACAAGAGAATATTTATTATAATAGGTACTTTAAGTGAGATTCAAGAAAGAATTTTCGCAAAAGACAGCATGTTCTTGTTAGATGGAACAGCATTAGAACCATATTGCATTTTGCACTAATTGTAACACATAAAGAGAGTCTATTCAATCAACATTTTCACATTGAACTCACAAATCCAAGAGCAACTGGCAATCTATTCAGAGAGTCTGATTTCATGATTCTTGACAAGTTGGCATATCATTCTCTGCATACCCTGTCTTTTTGTTAAGCTCAATTGTGAGTGATTTAATTTCTCCCGTGAGCAAAAGGATCACCAATCTTAAGCCTTTCCAGAAGGAAAGGTCATTCCAGTCACATCAACAGACACTCCACCAAACCTGCCAAACAAATTCTGAACCTTCTTCTGACTGAATCCAGCTTATTTATTTTAATGCTACCAAATCACTTTTTCAGCTTCTACAGACAGAAGAAAGTGCTGTGGAACTCTCACTAGGCACTAATGCGTCAGGATCTGCTGAAATCTAAAAGCCTGTGGATGTATTGCACAAAACAACAAGAAACAATGGGACATCTCCACAAAACCATTTTAAAGTATCAAGCTCATGGATTCTGGCCTCCTACTCTGTAAGTTCTTAGCACTTCTTCACAGTTATGGTACCTGTTTCTGATAAAGAGTCATTTGCCAGGACCAGAAAAATCTCTTCTCAATCAAGATTAATAGTTCTTTAATATGATCTCAGCTCCTCCCACATTATCGATAACTCCCAATCACAAGCTAGCACTGGATCCAACATCCTATCTCAGGATTCTCACAAAATGTAATCATTGAGAAGCTCACAGCTGCTTATTACCCACCACGTTGCATATACAACCAGAATTCGGATGTGCAAGGGTTGGTTCAAATACACATCCAATACATAGCTGGTTCTATTCCCCTTCCCCCCAACAACACCAACCCCACCCCACCCACCCCACCCCCTCCCCCCCACCAAAAAAAAAAAAACATATTGATTGAACTAAATCGAAACAATACCAAAGAAGATTAACAAAAATTAACACCATTTATTAGCAAATTAAATAGTCGGGCCAATCAAACTCACTGCACAACCCCCCCCCCCAAAAAAAAAAAAAGAAAAAAGAATAGTCTGGCCAATACAACTCAATGCCACCGAGAGTTGTATCTATGAGCAAAGACCTCTAATCTCAAGTTCTTTCTAGAGGAAATCTAGGTAGTGGAGTCTTGAAGGTGCATATTCCCCCCTCTAAGACACAAAGCAGCCATTATTTGATCTTTCTTAAAACACCCGGTAACAGCACTGAATACTTTCTAACAGTGTCACGGTTTTGGCAAAAAAGGCCAAGGCAACAAAATATACTCATCGCTCTTCTCTCTAATTTACTCTTCAAAACTATTTCCAATTGTGATTCTTAGATTAGCAAAAGAAGATGAATTTACTTGACTGAGTTGAAAATTTTCCTAGGATATATTTACGGTAAAGCAGGGCTGAGACAGCTCTTAGAACTGCCCGCCTGATATGCAAGGATCCCAGAACTAATAAGCCAACGTGTAGTACATCTGCAGAACTTACAGCATAGATGACGGCAAAAAGCTCCGACTGTGTGAGGCTCCAATCTGTTGACTCGCTTGTCATGAAGAATCCAGCAGTTACCATAAATACAGCACCAAAGAAGTATGAATATGCCGTTACGGAGAGGCTTGCAGGATATCTGGCTAAAACTGGAGCCTGAAACAGTTAGACACTATACTATTAGCAACTGACATTCAGCATTCCCAACTGGTATATTCTTATATGTGTTATTAATATATTTTGAACCGAACAGCATAATTTAATCGGTACTATGAAGCAAAAGAGTACCATTTAGTATGATACAACAAAGTCTAAGAAAAAGCCTGAAGAACAAAATTAGAGAGCACAAGGTGCAATGCTTCTTAAGATACGAAATGTAGCTTCAAGAGACCATTAAAAATTAGTAATATATATCAGTGCATGTATAAGACTTTTGCCTGATGTTATGATATGATGCAGCTTCCTATTCAGATGACACCAGTGGTATGACTATCTTGTTCAGGCAACCCTAGTTCAAGTGGCAAGCTGTTTGCAAATAAGCATAACGTGCAAGCAGTTTCTCAAATGACATTTCCAAGATAAGCCATACAAAAAACGAAGAAAGGAAATTGATCCCTCTTTCGAGAAAGAAACAAGTCAGATAAATCCTTACTAATATAATCCTCTTTGTACAGGACACTGATATAAACTTCTTTGTAGAGGACACGACTCCACTATATCATTAACAACTAAGAAAGGCTCACATATAAAGTAAAACGACGACTGGAACTAGTGGTTTCAGAAGAATTCTTTCAATGGGTTCAAATGTAATAACTGACAGAAGTATGTCCAGCGAATGGAAAATAACAAGAATGAAAGCCACTAACAGAGGACAAGCTGCCAGTAGCTCATACCACTAACAAGTTTATATAGAGATCCAACAAAGATGATACAAGTTCTTACAGGCAATACACCTAATTAAGCCTTCTAACCACATGGGTTAAAAAGGTTTGAGAGAGACAGAGAGAGACAGAGAGAGAAAGACAGGTAGGTCCATTCCTAGCAGCCTCCTCCCGAATTAGGATATATGGTCATACCATAAAGCACATACTAACAACAAAAAACTGTCATATTTGCTCCCAAAGTGATAGACTAATGATGCTTTGTCAGGACATGTGGAAACTAGGGTAAAAAAGATGAACTTTTAAATATCAAAGCCTTGCATGGTAATGACTAGCAAATGACTGATCAAGGCAAAAAGAATCAAATTGGGCAGAAAAACAATGGACCGAATATTCCCCACACAGTAGCTATCAAATTACAAGATGCCATTTAGCAATGAAAGAATTTCAAGGAAATCTGATGGGAGAACAATGGAAGCAGAAGACCCTAACTATTCTCTAATAGAGTAACACAATTCATAAAGTTCCATACCTGAAGAGCAAGGAAGGCGGCCATGCACATGCAATTTCCTATCAAACATAGAATCCCGAGGTGCCAATCTTCAATTCCATAATCCAAGAAGCTGGATAAGAACCATCCCGCGGGCTCCGGTTGACTCCTGGCTATTATCTCATTGTGTGCATCAAAATCTGCTTCCTTGTATCCAATCAAAGCAGGGCCACGAAACACAACCATTAATACTGCGCCGCAAACGCAGAGAAGAGTGCCTCCAACCTTTGCCTGGCCCTCAATCCTAAGCAAATTCACTGTTTCTGTACTGCACAAAAAGTTCATCCGTTATTGACATAGCATACAGTACGTCTTAATAGTGATAAAACAATTGATTGAAAAACAACACAGCATTTGATATAGCCATGCACACACACACTATTTAGCAGAATCATGAAATGATATGAAAATTTCAGACTGACCCCATCATAACTGCAAAGAGGAAGGTGAAGACAGGAATGGCAGGCTGAATGGCAGCAGCGTAAGTTGGATTCGTGTAGCTAAGACCAATAAGAAACAACAACTGGTTGCCAAAAATCCTGTCCAAAATTCACAGAAAGGGCATACTATCAAAAATTGTGACATAAAGAGCTAGTTAATCTCATCTTTCTATATCCCCGAAAAAAAAAAAAAGAAATCTCATCTTTCTCATCGGAGGTATTCTCCCAAAGAGATTAATACACACCATGAGCAAGTAAAACTAAGTTTGGTACGAGCAAATCAACCTACTAGTTTGTGTCCACCCCCTGTTAGATATTTCAAGATCAAATCGATGTACAACACTTTAAGCAGATCGCGCCATACCCAGTTAATCCCAAGAAGAAAAAAGACACGAGGAGGCGTTTGGTCATGGGAAGCCGCGTCCTTCTGCAAACCAAAGGGAAAAATCATGACTTCAGCTTAACCACGTATTGATGGACAACACATTAAGCAGATCTGCTAAGACGTACTCTGAAGGCATAGTTTAACTGCAGCAGAACACTAAATGCACTAATTTCTGCATTTAATTAGACACAGCAGATTATGGCCAAAACAAAGAGTCAGAGACAACATAGCCAACAGTGCCAAAGAGAGAAAAAAAAAAACCCATTTGGAGTAACCATTTCAGGGATGCAAAAGATGATTCAAACCCAAAAGCCTATTCCTTTCTATGCTATAACCATCAGATTCACACTCAATAACATCGCAGGATAGAATCCAAATCGTACCTAATTGCAAATTTGTGAGAGAGAGAGAGAGAGAGAGAGAGAGAGAGAGAGAGAGAGAGAGATATACTTCTCGCGGACATAGGCGATGGGGGCAAGGATAGAGAGAGCGAGCAGGTCTCGGAAGACACAGAAGACGATCTGATTGACGCCGACGTTGAGGGCCACTTTGGTAATTACGTGGTACCCTCCATAGCAGAGCTGCACCAGCACCAGGGCCGCGTGCGCTCTCCACGCATCCCCTCCTCCTCCAACCGCATTCCCATTCCCTGGAGCCGCCATCTCCGCACACACCCCTCTGTTTCTGAGCACACACCAAGAAATCCGATAAAAAAGGATGAGAATTTTCACACACTAGCTGTTCGAGGATGAGTAGGTGCTTGATGGAATTGCTTGCTTGGGACGGTCAAAAGGAGAGAACTCGAGAGCTGAATCCGGGATTTCCCGTTTTCAAGGGAGAAAACGATGAGAGTTCTTCTACTTCCCTTAGATGGCACAGGGAACGAGTCTTTTCTAGTCAATGATTATTAAATTGTAGAGCGAGAATTCCCTTCTGTTCAAAGTTTTGTTTTTTCCTCTTTTTGGTTTTGGTGGTCATCATCCCTATCATCCTACGGCCGGGTTTGGTCCATTTCGGATTTAACATAGTTTTCCGTTTGGATGGGACCTCCACAACCTCAAAAGTTCCTCAGCTTCTCCGTGAAGGCAACTCCGACTACATGCCTCCCAACGCTTCATCCTCTCTCTCTTTCTCTCTCTTCTCTGTAGTTGAGTCTTCATCTTCAGACCCAAGTGCAAGTCCCACGTTGTTCTTGTTCTATCAGTCCCACGCTGTTCTCGTTCATCAACTGAACGGCCAAGTGCCAAGGGCGCTACCCTCTCACAAGTTACTGCATTTGGTGGCTTTATAAATCGAAAGACTTTTCCTCTTTAACCGAAAAATTGCTCCTTTTCCTTAACAAATGAAAAGCTTTCCTTGAACATATTCTCATCGAGCAAGTGATGATGATCCAATGATCCATGAAAAGTACGAGTGCGTATTTGGACTACACCTTGCTTCAATAATTGACAAAGGGCCACAGAAGCTCCAGGAAAAGACGGACAGATGACAGAGGATTCCTTTGTCTTCTTCTCGGAGATACAAGGAAGGGGAGAGAGTCGTCCGGTCGAATCTCTCTCATCGATGCTGATTGGGGAGCTTAATTCATCCTTCAATTGATTTGCGGACAAAAAAATTGTTTGCAACTCCCTTTATCTTAATCTCGGAAGAAAGAAAGCCAAGAAACACTGTGATCCTATGTACCGAGTACAGCACTGCTACGAAATTATATTGGATGATCCGCTGAAGCCGTTACCTTATTATTTTTCGATATTCACCCTATGCTCATGAACCTTGCATTTCGATTTATCTATTCATTTCGGCACGTCAAATTTATAATTTGGTTAACATAAAAGATAGAACATATAGACAAGACAATTTCCAATGAACAATGGAAAAATAAAGAATATAGACATCTCTGATTAGCAAAACTTCTACTCTTAAAATTAACTTCTGATCAGAAGTTGATTTTTCTATCTCTAGAGAAAAGTAAATTTTTTTTACTTCTTCAAGTAGCTCTAAAATTACTTAAATAGAAAAATGAAGTTATGTAATGAAATAGATTTCTGCTCCAAAAATTATGTTACCAAATGAATTTCCACTTCAAAATTGTTGTTGTGCGCGACCTAAATAATAACAATAATAATAGCACAAATAATAATAGAAGCTGGTTATATATTTCAACCAAGGATTTGGGCTTTGGCCCAAAACGATAAGGGGTTTGGGCTTACAGAGTGGGTCAGCCCAAAATGCATTCTCACGCGAGAATCGACGGATTCTCGCGTGAGAATGCATTTTGGGCTGACCCACTCTGTAAGCCCAAACCCCTTATCGTTTTGGGCCAAAGCCCAAATCCTTGTTGAAATATATAACCAGCTTCTATTATTATTTGTGCTATTATTATTGTTATTATTTAGGTCGCGCACAACAACAATTTTGAAGTGGAAATTCATTTGGTAACATAATTTTTGGAGCAGAAATCTATTTCATTACATAACTTCATTTTTCTATTTAAGTAATTTTAGAGCTACTTGAAGAAGTAAAAAAAATTTACTTTTCTCTAGAGATAGAAAAATCACTTCTGATCAGAAGTTAATTTTAAGAGTAGAAGTTTTGCTAATCAGAGATGTCTATATTCTTTATTTTTCCATTGTTCATTGGAAATTGTCTTGTCTATATGTTCTATCTTTTATGTTAACCAAATTATAAATTTGACGTGCCGAAATGAATAGATAAATCGAAATGCAAGGTCATGAGCATAGGGTGAATATCGAAAAATAATAAGGTAACGGCTTCAGCGGATCATCCAATATAATTTCGTAGCAGTGCTGTACTCGGTACATAGGATCACAGTGTTTCTTGGCTTTCTTTCTTCCGAGATTAAGATAAAGGGAGTTGCAAACAATTTTTTTGTCCGCAAATCAATTGAAGGATGAATTAAGCTCCCCAATCAGCATCGATGAGAGAGATTCGACCGGACGACTCTCTCCCCTTCCTTGTATCTCCGAGAAGAAGACAAAGGAATCCTCTGTCATCTGTCGTCTTTTCCTGGAGCTTCTGTGGCCCTTTGTCAATTATTGAAGCAAGGTGTAGTCCAAATACGCACTCGTACTTTTCATGGATCATTGGATCATCATCACTTGCTCGATGAGAATATGTTCAAGGAAAGCTTTTCATTTGTTAAGGAAAAGGAGCAATTTTTCGGTTAAAGAGGAAAAGTCTTTCGATTTATAAAGCCACCAATGCAGTAACTTGTGAGAGGGTAGCGCCCTTGGCACTTGGCCGTTCAGTTGATGAACGAGAACAGCGTGGGACTGATAGAACAAGAACAACGTGGGACTTGCACTTGGGTCTGAAGATGAAGACTCAACTACAGAGAAGAGAGAGAAAGAGAGAGAGGATGAAGCGTTGGGAGGCATGTAGTCGGAGTTGCCTTCACGGAGAAGCTGAGGAACTTTTGAGGTTGTGGAGTCCCATCCAAACGGAAAACTATGTTAAATCCGAATGGACCAAACCCGGCCGTAGGATGATAGGGATGATGACCACCAAAACCAAAAAGAGGAAAAACCGACTTTGAACAGAAGGGAATTCTCGCTCTACAATTTAATAATCATTGACTAGAAAAGACTCGTTCCCTGTGCCATCTAAGGGAAGTAGAAGAACTCTCATCGTTTTCTCCCTTGAAAACGGGAAATCCCGGATTCAGCTCTCGAGTTCTCTCCTTTTGACCGTCCCAAGCAAGCAATTCCATCAAGCACCTACTCATCCTCGAACAGCTAGTGTGTGAAAATTCTCATCCTTTTTTATCGGATTTCTTGGTGTGTGCTCAGAAACAGAGGGGTGTGTGCGGAGATGGCGGCTCCAGGGAATGGGAATGCGGTTGGAGGAGGAGGGGATGCGTGGAGAGCGCACGCGGCCCTGGTGCTGGTGCAGCTCTGCTATGGAGGTACCACGTAATTACCAAAGTGGCCCTCAACGTCGGCGTCAATCAGATCGTCTTCTGTGTCTTCCGAGACCTGCTCGCTCTCTCTATCCTTGCCCCCATCGCCTATGTCCGCGAGAAGTATATCTCTCTCTCTCTCTCTCTCTCTCTCTCTCTCTCTCTCTCTCTCTCTCACAAATTTGCAATTAGGTACGATTTGGATTCTATCCTGCGATGTTATTGAGTGTGAATCTGATGGTTATAGCATAGAAAGGAATAGGCTTTTGGGTTTGAATCATCTTTTGCATCCCTGAAATGGTTACTCCAAATGGGTTTTTTTTTTTTCTCTCTTTGGCACTGTTGGCTATGTTGTCTCTGACTCTTTGTTTTGGCCATAATCTGCTGTGTCTAATTAAATGCAGAAATTAGTGCATTTAGTGTTCTGCTGCAGTTAAACTATGCCTTCAGAGTACGTCTTAGCAGATCTGCTTAATGTGTTGTCCATCAATACGTGGTTAAGCTGAAGTCATGATTTTTCCCTTTGGTTTGCAGAAGGACGCGGCTTCCCATGACCAAACGCCTCCTCGTGTCTTTTTTCTTCTTGGGATTAACTGGGTATGGCGCGATCTGCTTAAAGTGTTGTACATCGATTTGATCTTGAAATATCTAACAGGGGGTGGACACAAACTAGTAGGTTGATTTGCTCGTACCAAACTTAGTTTTACTTGCTCATGGTGTGTATTAATCTCTTTGGGAGAATACCTCCGATGAGAAAGATGAGATTTCTTTTTTTTTTTTTCGGGGATATAGAAAGATGAGATTAACTAGCTCTTTATGTCACAATTTTTTGATAGTATGCCCTTTCTGTGAATTTTGGACAGGATTTTTGGCAACCAGTTGTTGTTTCTTATTGGTCTTAGCTACACGAATCCAACTTACGCTGCTGCCATTCAGCCTGCCATTCCTGTCTTCACCTTCCTCTTTGCAGTTATGATGGGGTCAGTCTGAAATTTTCATATCATTTCATGATTCTGCTAAATAGTGTGTGTGTGCATGGCTATATCAAATGCTGTGTTGTTTTTCAATCAATTGTTTTATCACTATTAAGACGTACTGTATGCTATGTCAATAACGGATGAACTTTTTTGTGCAGTACAGAAACAGTGAATTTGCTTAGGATTGAGGGCCAGGCAAAGGTTGGAGGCACTCTTCTCTGCGTTTGCGGCGCAGTATTAATGGTTGTGTTTCGTGGCCCTGCTTTGATTGGATACAAGGAAGCAGATTTTGATGCACACAATGAGATAATAGCCAGGAGTCAACCGGAGCCCGCGGGATGGTTCTTATCCAGCTTCTTGGATTATGGAATTGAAGATTGGCACCTCGGGATTCTATGTTTGATAGGAAATTGCATGTGCATGGCCGCCTTCCTTGCTCTTCAGGTATGGAACTTTATGAATTGTGTTACTCTATTAGAGAATAGTTAGGGTCTTCTGCTTCCATTGTTCTCCCATCAGATTTCCTTGAAATTCTTTCATTGCTAAATGGCATCTTGTAATTTGATAGCTACTGTGTGGGGAATATTCGGTCCATTGTTTTTCTGCCCAATTTGATTCTTTTTGCCTTGATCAGTCATTTGCTAGTCATTACCATGCAAGGCTTTGATATTTAAAGTTCATCTTTTTTACCCTAGTTTCCACATGTCCTGACAAAGCATCATTAGTCTATCACTTTGGGAGCAAATATGACAGTTTTTTGTTGTTAGTATGTGCTTTATGGTATGACCATATATCCTAATTCGGGAGGAGGCTGCTAGGAATGGACCTACCTGTCTTTCTCTCTCTGTCTCTCTCTGTCTCTCTCAAACCTTTTTAACCCATGTGGTTAGAAGGCTTAATTAGGTGTATTGCCTGTAAGAACTTGTATCATCTTTGTTGGATCTCTATATAAACTTGTTAGTGGTATGAGCTACTGGCAGCTTGTCCTCTGTTAGTGGCTTTCATTCTTGTTATTTTCCATTCGCTGGACATACTTCTGTCAGTTATTACATTTGAACCCATTGAAAGAATTCTTCTGAAACCACTAGTTCCAGTCGTCGTTTTACTTTATATGTGAGCCTTTCTTAGTTGTTAATGATATAGTGGAGTCGTGTCCTCTACAAAGAAGTTTATATCAGTGTCCTGTACAAAGAGGATTATATTAGTAAGGATTTATCTGACTTGTTTCTTTCTCGAAAGAGGGATCAATTTCCTTTCTTCGTTTTTTGTATGGCTTATCTTGGAAATGTCATTTGAGAAACTGCTTGCACGTTATGCTTATTTGCAAACAGCTTGCCACTTGAACTAGGGTTGCCTGAACAAGATAGTCATACCACTGGTGTCATCTGAATAGGAAGCTGCATCATATCATAACATCAGGCAAAAGTCTTATACATGCACTGATATATATTACTAATTTTTAATGGTCTCTTGAAGCTACATTTCGTATCTTAAGAAGCATTGCACCTTGTGCTCTCTAATTTTGTTCTTCAGGCTTTTTCTTAGACTTTGTTGTATCATACTAAATGGTACTCTTTTGCTTCATAGTACCGATTAAATTATGCTGTTCGGTTCAAAATATATTAATAACACATATAAGAATATACCAGTTGGGAATGCTGAATGTCAGTTGCTAATAGTATAGTGTCTAACTGTTTCAGGCTCCAGTTTTAGCCAGATATCCTGCAAGCCTCTCCGTAACGGCATATTCATACTTCTTTGGTGCTGTATTTATGGTAACTGCTGGATTCTTCATGACAAGCGAGTCAACAGATTGGAGCCTCACACAGTCGGAGCTTTTTGCCGTCATCTATGCTGTAAGTTCTGCAGATGTACTACACGTTGGCTTATTAGTTCTGGGATCCTTGCATATCAGGCGGGCAGTTCTAAGAGCTGTCTCAGCCCTGCTTTACCGTAAATATATCCTAGGAAAATTTTCAACTCAGTCAAGTAAATTCATCTTCTTTTGCTAATCTAAGAATCACAATTGGAAATAGTTTTGAAGAGTAAATTAGAGAGAAGAGCGATGAGTATATTTTGTTGCCTTGGCCTTTTTTGCCAAAACCGTGACACTGTTAGAAAGTATTCAGTGCTGTTACCGGGTGTTTTAAGAAAGATCAAATAATGGCTGCTTTGTGTCTTAGAGGGGGAATATGCACCTTCAAGACTCCACTACCTAGATTTCCTCTAGAAAGAACTTGAGATTAGAGGTCTTTGCTCATAGATACAACTCTCGGTGGCATTGAGTTGTATTGGCCAGACTATTCTTTTTTCTTTTTTTTTTTTTTGGGGGGGGGGGGGGGGGGGGGTTGTGCAGTGAGTTTGATTGGCCCGACTATTTAATTTGCTAATAAATGGTGTTAATTTTTGTTAATCTTCTTTGGTATTGTTTCGATTTAGTTCAATCAATATGTTTTTTTTTTTTTTTGGTGGGGGGGAGGGGGGTGGGGTGGGGGTTGGTGTTGTTGGGGGGAAGGGGAATAGAACCAGCTATGTATTGGATGTGTATTTGAACCAACCCTTGCACATCCGAATTCTGGTTGTATATGCAACGTGGTGGGTAATAAGCAGCTGTGAGCTTCTCAATGATTACATTTTGTGAGAATCCTGAGATAGGTGTTGGATCCAGTGCTAGCTTGTGATTGGGAGTTATCGATAATGTGGGAGGAGCTGAGATCATATTAAAGAACTATTAATCTTGATTGAGAAGAGATTTTTCTGGTCCTGGCAAATGACTCTTTATCAGAAACAGGTACCATAACTGTGAAGAAGTGCTAAGAACTTACAGAGTAGGAGGCCAGAATCCATGAGCTTGATACTTTAAAATGGTTTTGTGGAGATGTCCCATTGTTTCTTGTTGTTTTGTGCAATACATCCACAGGCTTTTAGATTTCAGCAGATCCTGACGCATTAGTGCCTAGTGAGAGTTCCACAGCACTTTCTTCTGTCTGTAGAAGCTGAAAAAGTGATTTGGTAGCATTAAAATAAATAAGCTGGATTCAGTCAGAAGAAGGTTCAGAATTTGTTTGGCAGGTTTGGTGGAGTGTCTGTTGATGTGACTGGAATGACCTTTCCTTCTGGAAAGGCTTAAGATTGGTGATCCTTTTGCTCACGGGAGAAATTAAATCACTCACAATTGAGCTTAACAAAAAGACAGGGTATGCAGAGAATGATATGCCAACTTGTCAAGAATCATGAAATCAGACTCTCTGACTAGATTGCCAGTTGCTCTTGGATTTGTGAGTTCAATGTGAAAATGTTGATTGAATAGACTCTCTTTATGTGTTACAATTAGTGCAAAATGCAATATGGTTCTAATGCTGTTCCATCTAACAAGAACATGCTGTCTTTTGCGAAAATTCTTTCTTGAATCTCACTTAAAGTACCTATTATAATAAATATTCTCTTGTAGGGAGTAATTGCATCTGCCCTTAACTATGGACTGCTGACATGGTCAAATAAGATCCTTGGACCGGCTTTGGTTGCTTTGTACAATCCACTTCAACCTGCTGCATCTGCCTTTCTGTCAAGAGCATTCCTTGGGAGTCCTATTTATTTGGGGAGGTACTTTCTTCAATGGCAGCCTTCGCATAAAATCCATTTGTGGCTCTCTTGCTAAACAGATGGATGCTTCTTTTTGCATTGAGTTTTAATGGTCCATAGTTCGTTAAAATTGCACTTAAACTTCCCATAACGAAAACAAAGCTGACTTTGTTCAATATGCCGGTGAGCAGCATCATAGGAGGAGCCCTTATTATTGGGGGACTTTATGTGGTCACCTGGGCATCCTACAGAGAAAGACAAGCCGTGATTGGGATTCTTCCTCACGTTGCTCGATCATCAGAATCACCTGTTCACAAAGATGGCCCAATTAACAAGTTGTCTGACCAGAGAGGACTCATTTTCTCAGGATCTTCTACATCGTTACACAAAGCTTTGGATTGATCGCAGGCATCAGGTATTGTTTGCAGCTAGCTGATAGAGTAGCATCATTCATGCTGTTTATATATGCAATGAATTGTAAGAGAACAGGATAATGCTGCTAAACTTTGTTATAGGGACTATATAATGACTCCAATACATTCTGTCACAGAAAAAATCAAGTTTCTCGTCATGTTTCTTTGGAGTGATGACGTCGGTGGCGTAAAAAATTTCCATAGTTCAGGTCTATGTGGAGTAAAATGACATGATGTGTCAGATCAATAGGTGTCACTCCAGACCCACCCTATCTGATGTCTCAGATCTATCCGGTCCACATGGACCGCATCTTGAGAAGAATTCATACTCATGTTTTTCATGATTATTGAGACTAAATCGAAGGTGGCCGAGTTTATTTTTCCCTTTCCCTTTGCAATTTCTAATTGTTGCCCCGAATT
>JAGVVM010000295.1:0-25490 GCA_019149425.1 Psidium friedrichsthalianum | reverse complement strand
AAAAGTGCATTTGGATGCAAGTTTAACATAAATGTCATTAGTATAAAAAAAAATACCATTTGTAAATTATTCAATTTCTCAATTAATTTTTGTTATTTCAAATATTTTTTTGATTTTTAATTATTTTATTTTTATTGCTTTCCTTAATTTTTTTTATTTCAATTTTTAATTATTTTTATTTTATTTTTAATTATTCATCTTTCAAAAAATTATTTCTTATTTTTAATTATTTTATTTTATTATTTCTATTTTTAATCATTTTTATTTTATTTTTGAAAAAATTATTTTTTATTCTTTAATTATTTTTATTTTTAATTACTTTCAAGAAAGTGTTCCCATTATTTTTAAAAAATATTTCAAATGTATTTCTAAAAGTATTTTGGGAACACACAAGCAAGTTTTTTGTGTTTCTTATTTCTGCTTTAAAAGTATTTCTATTTGTTAAAAGTATTCATGGAACACTTTGAGAACACTTTTTTTTCCATACACGTTTCTATTTCCAAAGTGTTCCAAGAACACTTTTGGAACAGAGACATTTTTTCTAAAGTGTTATCATACACAGCCTAAGTAGCCGTTGGAGGCTTCGCGGTCGAACCGCAATTCGAATTTGCGCCTAGATTAATTCTATGCTCAAAATTCCACTAATATGTTTACTATCGTCTGGTAAGAATTGTTACACCCAGAAACATATATTCGTAGCCCACTAAATTGCCACTTGTGAATTATAATTTCCAATGAACTGAGTTTGATACTGACTAAGTCGATCATAAAACTAAGGCTGTCACATCTTAGGCCCCTAAAATTACGTCCGCAACAAGAACCTCAAAATGGTTGATTGGGTGAAGTGGCATGACCAATCAAAGCATGATGAATATCAAATGAAAATGAGGCATTCAATTTTCAAAGAAATCATTCTTCTTGTATGAGGAGGTGGGACCACAGATTACCAAAGGAAAGAATAGTAGGGCCATTGGTGACCATTGACAAAAGGATCATAATGACATGGATCGGGAGTTCCGTGGCCCGGGTGGGGCAAGTTCTCCTGTACTCATGTCCCTTTTTGGATGAAGCTTGTGGGGTCATTACGGTGAGTGAGCATTGTAGAGGGAGAAGAGGCAACTGCGTCGTGTGAGTGGTGTCAGGACGGATTTGTACTAAGAGCTCCAGGTTAGATAGAATATACCTTAGGAACTCTGAATGTGGGGTTAGCCTCCCGTGTACAAACTGGTCGGGAGCTGATGCCGCTCTCCTGATGAGGCCATGGTGAGCCGAAACTAGTTATTGTGCCTAAAGTGCTACTCGTCTCGCTTGATGTAATGGATGCCCGAACTGGACTGGGCGTGGTATGATCCACTATGGGAAAGTTATTTGTCTAAGTGTTTTAGGGAATAACTATACGAGGGAGACTAGTCTAGCTTGTCTTGCTAAATGCAGCATGGGTTAATTCCCTAACAAAATAGTATCATAGCAGAATCCCTTCAGTAGGTGAGTGATTTGAGAAATACCTGTGGTCTTCTCGATCCTTTAAGGGCGGAGAGTGATTACCGAAGCCAAGAGAGCTTGGACAAGGTGCAGCTCTCGTTTAGCTTCAAAGATGCCAATGGAGGCATAGGAAGGAATCGACTTGCTCACTGAAATGGGATAACGTTCCTGGATCAATTCAGTAAATCTCAAGATAGGTCCGCTACCACACTTTATCAAAGGGGAAACCTCCATTGATCTGCTAAGAGCAGGAAGAGCCTATTAGGCAAAAGAAGGCACTGCCAAAGGGTGTGTAGTTGGCGAGGGATGCCACACTTGCTAAGAGGTGCGAGTGACTGGAGATTCGCGGACAACTCTGATCTGGGAAAGCGACCAGTAGAGTAGAGTTGTTTTGTTGGGCGAGCGTTGTCATTCATGTGAGTCTCGAGAGTGTGACGTGAATGGTTAGGGAACGCAAGGAAGCTACAAAACGGCCCGTAACGAGGGCGTTTGCAGATTGAGTAAGGGAGGATGACACGAACCGGGGGTTCCATGGCCCAGCTAGGCAAGTTCTCCTGTACTCATATCCCTTTGTGGGAGAAGCTTGCGGGGTTATTACAGTGTGTAAGTATTATAGAAGGAGAAGAGGTAGCTGGATCATGTGAGTGGTACCAAGACGGGCTTGTATTATGAGCTCCAGTTTAGATAGAATATACCCTTAGGAACTCTAAATGTGAGATTGGCCTCCCATGTACAAATTGGTCGAGAGCTGATACTGCTCTTCTAATAAGGCCATAATAGGCCAAAACCAGTTGTTATGCCTGAAGTGTGCTACTTGTCTCACTCAATGTAATGGATACCCGAACTGAGCTAGGTATGGTATGATCTAATACGGGAAAGTTATTCGCCTATATAGAACAATTATATGAGGGAGGCTGGTCTAGCTTGGCTTACTACACGCCGCACGGGTTAATTCTGTGATCAAAATGTGTCGGCCCCTAACAATAATCTAATGGGAACCCATTGAGGGCTTGAATACCAAGTTCTTATCATAGATGGAGCAATTGATTTTATGAGAGTCTGTAATTGACTTAAGATGTTGAAGATAGTTAGAAATTGACCAATCGGGTTTCTTAACGGTGTTATGAAAATCAAGCTTTAGTCTAATTTCCTTGGCCATGTAGCAATCAGTAGAGCATCGCCTTAGAGTGAGTCAAATCTCTTGAGATGTCCGAAGATCATTAACTTCATGAAAAATCTCAACTATAAGGGTTGAATTAATCAAAATGTGAATGCATTGATCCGTCTTGATCCAGCTGGAATAAGAGATATTGGCCACCACAGTACCATTCTGATCATTGATAAGCCTCTGTGGACATGAAAATGATTCATCCACATAGTGCAGTAGATCGTTATAGATCAAAGTAAATTTAAATTGAGATTTCCACAAAAGATAATTGCCTACATGAAGTTTGATGGAGACAAGATTAGTGACGCTGGAACAAGAAGAGATGGCGAGGTTGATTGCATGCGGGTAATTTGAATAGCAGCAGAGATCGGAGTAGTAGAGGAAAGGGAAGAAGAGGTGAAAGTGGACGGCATATTATTGAGAAGTAATGGGAAATTAGAATTAACAGAAATAGAAGATGATGGCCAAAGAGATGGTGGAGAAGAAGAAAAATTCACAAATGTATTGGATATTGTTGAGGCAATAATTGGAGCTAAGGAAGTGTTGATTTGGGGCAAAGACGTTGAAGAACATGGTGTATTTTCCTGCTTTGATACCATATAGATGTTTAAAGTCAAAGAGAAGTAACGACAAAGTGTTTACGGTGGCTCAATCCTAACTAGGGTTGTATAATATGTATTTATAGGAGTGACTAATTACAATAAAGGTATAAATAAACATAATTATAGAAATATCCACTACACATAATTACACGTTGATAGGATGTTATTGTCACGGGCCGGTTGCGGAGGGTCGGCTCGTGCGGCGACTCACGCGTCCTTTGGATCGTTGGAGCGCCTAAGCTAAGCCTATTTCACTCGGATCACATAGAGAGAGAGAGTTCTAGAGAGAGAGGCTTTGGGAGAAGGCTTTGTATTTCTTCAGTGGATGATCAAATGACAAGGAAAGCCCATCTTTATATAGTAGAGGGTCTCGATTACAACCGTTGATCTTTATCAGATCTGATGGCTCAGAATGCATCTCCCATCTCCGCAACCACCGACATAAATAAGAACATTCCAGAAACTTCAGACACAATATCGTCCATCCCTGGATTATTCTAGATACATACGGTAGAAAACCCTAGATAAACCCTAGGGGACCCAGACACAGAAAGTCTTGGGGTTCTTCTTGGCTAGATGGACGACCGGTTGGGGCATAATGACCTCAGCCCGTGTCATTCTCCCCCACCCATTCGAGCGCTGTCCTCGGTTCTCTTTGCTCGGGGTTGAATTTTTCAGCAACTGCTTTCTTTTGGCCGTTCGTCTCCTTTCCTCGGGTTGATGGTTTCTTTTGATTTTTGTTGTTTCGTCCACAAGAGCACTTCTTTTTCTACTTTGGGACTTGAGTTTTGGTCGGTGTATCGACTGCTGCATGAGTCATCAGCGACTCTTTTTTTGTTTTAGCCGCTCCAAGGTCTTCCATATCCGGAAACAGTATCTGAATTGGCATCAGGATTTGGGGTTTAATGGGCAGCTCCCACTCTTCTTTTGGCTTTTCCAAGGGTCGGAACTTGTGCTTGGATTCGGTCAGTATCGAATTTCTTAGCTTGGCATCCATGAGTCAGATCGTGGAGATGCATTTGGACTCTTTCACCTCGGTGCGCATGGTCACCACCATCGGGCATTCGCGATTGGTTATGATGATCGACTTAGTTCTCAAGTGGACTATTGCTTCGGCTCTATCAAAGAAATCCATGCCCAAAATCAGATCATAGCTGTCGAGTGGAATTACCTCGAAATCGAGTCTGTCTGTCCATTTGCCAACTTAAATTTTGACGCCTCGAGCAACGCCGGTAGCTGGTTTATCATTTTCGTTGACTGCTTTGTACCAACGCTCAAATGGTTCTATGCGAAGTCCCAGCCACTTCGCCGCTTCGCTCGAGAGGAATATGTTAGTCGCCCCCATGTCCACTAAGGGCCTGGAGAGTTTTTCCATACACCTTGATGTCCATGAAATATAGAGTCTTCGCACTTGGGGATGGCTTTGGAAGTGATCCAGTCCGCACGATGTTGATCTTCTGAATTATACCGAGTCGCACTTCCTTTGGTTCTTCTTTTTGCTCCTCCTTACTTTCCTTGGTAACGACGGAGTACGGCGCTTTCCTTGGTTTTTCTTTGGACAAAGTTGTGTCCAATCGCCGCCTTTGCAAATTACGCATAGCTGCGATGGAGGGTGTTTGAACCTGTCCTCCTGGTTGATGTAGTTTTGGGGTCAGTCTCCCCGCTATTGGTAGGAAGGTTTGGACGATCCTTCCCCCTAGTTTCTTTCTTTTTCACCATGGTCTTTTCTACCAAGATAGGAATTGCCTTCGTCATCCCTACGTTCTGTGACTCGATCGGATTTCCACCCACTACCCTTGGACTTGGACAAGTCGGCCTTGCTGAAGTCGATCAGCGATTTAGCCACAAAGATCGCCTTTGTGATGCTTTTAACATATCGTCGCTTGAGCTCGAGTTGCGCCCACGGATTGAGTCCGTCCATGAACGCTTCGAGAGCCTCCTCCTCACAAAGATTGGGGATTTGGAGCTTGAGCTCGATGAATTCCTTCACGTACTCTCGGATTGAGCCTTTTTATTCCAGGCGATGGAGTTTGCTTCGGGCTTCTTGGGGAGCATGCTCGGGGATAGAAGTGATTCTAAAGTTCTTGAACAAACTTGTCCCACGTTTCTATGTAGTCGGATGAGCCTTTTCTCGCTTCATCGACCATGAATCGCCACCACAACATGTCATTATCAGCGAGATACAATGAAGCGGTTCGTATCTTGGCTGTCTCGTCTCGGATACCCATGGCCAGGAAGTACTGTCCATGCTCCAAAGGTAGTTGTCTACCTCCACTGCAGATCGCTCGCATTTAAAGTCTTTTGGTCTCGGCATGTCATCCTCGGCCGACGTTTGAGTAGTTGTTGCACCATTTGCGATGCTTGTTTTGCACAAGGCCAACTCGGTCTTGAGTCCTTGAATCTCCACCTTCAACGTTTCAATCTTGGCTTGGGAATTGTCATTTTCCTAGACATCCAGCTTCAAGGCTTCGATCGATGCCTTGAGAGCTTCACCCTTCATTTGTAGTGGAGTTATCGCTCCGTTCACCATGAGGGAGAAGTCGTCACGGATCGTCCTGTGGGCGATCTGATCCTTAACGTCGTCAAGGCCATCGACCAGCTCCATCATCGTGGCTCGCATTTTTTAGAGCTTTTCATTGAGAGCAGACAACGCTTCTGCCGATTCTTCTCGTCTTCTCGATCTCCCCGTTTTTCCGGTGGGGCTTTTTTCTTGCAGGGCCTTCTCGTGGGGGTTATCTTCTTCCATGATATTTACGAGATCTACTTCTGGGTTGGCCATATCTTCGACCAGGTTGATGCTCTTTGATCTCACGAACGGTCGTCTCTACGTCGCTCTGATACCACTTGTCAGAGGCCAGTTGCGGAGGGTCAGCTCGTGCGGCAACTCAAGCGTCCGAGCACCCAAGCTAAGCCTATTTCACCCAGATCGCATAGAGAGAGTTCTAGAGAGAGAGGCTATGGGAGAAGGCTTTGTATTTCTTCGGTGGATGATCAAATTACAAGGAAAGCGCCTCTTTATATAGTAGAGGGGCTCAGATTACAACCGTTGATCTTTATCAGATCTGATGGCTCAGAATGCATCCTATCTCCCTAACCACCGACATAAATATGAACATTTCAGAAACTTCAAACAATTACAATACCGTCCGTCCCTAGATTATTCTAGAAACATACGGTGGAAAATCATAGATAAAACCCTAGGGGACCCAGACACAGCAAGTCTTGGGGTTCTTCTCGATCAGATGGACGACCGGTTGGGGCACAAAAACCTCGGCCCATGTCATTATCATGTCAGTTTATGAGGTAAGTTTTGAGATGATGGGGATGAAAGAAAGGCGCAGTTGGCCAAGGATGCAGTTTTCCTTATTATCATGTCCGTTGTGATCCTTTTTCGACTTGAACGGTTGAAGAGACTTTCAGATGTAGTCGAGATTTTTTTTTAATCGCCTCACGCTTTGTCAACAATTCCATCGCTCCTACCACCACTAACTCCATGCCTTTGTCAATCGATACGTATAGACCTTTCAGGAACAACCCAAGGCATCCTTTGAACATTCTCTTTCTCAGACGTGTCCTCTCTGTTTCCCTGACCGTAAAAATCTAAGGAAAGATCGACTCGCGCGTTCACAACTGCCATTGCAGAACATAGGCAACTAGGATTCAAGTGGAACAGGCGTGAGCATGTTGCTATAATAATCAAATGCCCATGTTCTGCCATAGGCTTCCAATACGTCAATTAGCGGTGACAGTTTCGTGTCCTGATGTGGTGCCGACGTCCGCAAGAAGCTGCGATTGGTCGAGAATCAGGCTTGGAACACTGAAGGGGGAGACGCAGCCTCAGAATATTCATCCTTGACCATAGTATAATCCATTGCTCTCTAATCATCAGCTATAAGCTAAATGCATTCCAAGTGGTTTCCCCTTATTTAAACAGAAGCTCACGCTCAACAGAACATCAGCTGACATTTACAGGCAAGAGAAGTAACAACAGGCCCGATTCTCTTAATCCTTTAGCGTAAAATATGTTGTCATCGGTTCACTGTTACCTTCGCTGAACCCAAAGCCCTCCAAATTTTCATGAATATTAGGATGAGATTGGGTTGCGTGGGCTATTGGAACCAAATCAGACCTCAAGGCCCTTCTTTCGGATATTGTCATCTTCGGTTTAAGTACAAAGTGATGGGATCACGGTCTAATCATCTTGTCAGCAAACGTTTGTTCGAAATTTCCATTCATGAACCCAATTGCTAAGATCATCACTTGAGCCTATAAGTGCTCAGCTTTAAAATGGAAATGGCTTGTCAGTTTGGCAACTTCCTCTTACCAGGAAGGCAGAAGCAGTGGCGCACCTACCAGACTTGCACAAAAGCAAATGGATTATGTGCACTTTGCTGGTGAAACTTTAATGAGGACTGCCAGAATTTGCGATTACACTGATCAATCAGTATTATCTTAAGTAGCATCAATTCATTTCTATCAGTTTGGTATTGGTGGTTCCTCATAAAAAAAACACCTGGTAGGACCTCCCTGCTTGGCACGCTCTTGAACTTATCAAACTTCGGGCTGACCCGGCTGCTTCGTGCTCAGATTTTAGGGGCATAAGCAAGCATCTTCAATCATGTTCGACATGTGCGGTAAGTTGAGAAGTGGGGATTTCTCTGAAAATTCCCATTTTGCCTAGATCCGGTATCATAAAGTCATATCGTTCCAACTTCTTCGAGAAAACCGGTCCAGAAGATCCTAATGATCCAGTATATGTGAGATATATGGAATAATCTTAAGGGCCAGACGCATCCAACCCGCTCCGTTGGAAGTTGGGTTAGCGGGCGGGCGGTCGGGCGGGCGCACAGGTGTCGCCAAATGACGATGCCGCTAGGAACAATAAGAAAAAGAAGGAAAAAAAAAAAAAAAGCCATCTTTCGGTGTGCTAGGGACAAGAAGGACAGATAAAATAATAAGAAGGGTGGCTAAGGCCATGTGCTTGAAGATGCGGCAACTCGAGCAAGAGAAGTGGAAGAAGAGGCCTTTGGCCTCCCAAACAATTTGAGAGGCACATGTAATGTGGTGTGGCCACCATGCGCAGCTTGAGGAGTGACCCCTGAACCAGAACAAAAGCTAAACTTTTCTTGGAGCCTGCGAATTGGCTAGGGCTTCAATCTGATGCAAGTTGACAGACATGTCAAGAATTGATTGCAGAGGCAGGAAAATTTCATGAATTTTTTTTTGTGGCGACCACTCACGCTTTCGTCGAGTCGCCGTGAATTCTTGACCTCGTCGTATCTCGACTATATTATGTTTGAAGTGAGTAATTATTCGAAGTTTCGTCAGTATTTCTTTTATTTTTAGGGGGCTTTTCCCCAAGCAAATACTTGAGCTACAATGCTTGCTCCTTTTGATTTGAGCATGTCTTTATTCCTGTCATAAGCACAGTTTATCACAGATGGTGCGTCGACAATGAAAATTCGACCGATTCGCTTTTTCTTATGGGAATTCTAAACCGATACTAATTTTCCGAAATGGTGTTCGAGAAAAGAAGAAAAGACGGGTGACATCACAATATAGGCTGATTCATCTAGCGCTTGGTGATTAATTGTCCTCTTTGCTTCTACCACAAAAGGAGCTCAACAAGCTGAATAGAAAAAACAAGAAAGGCCCCGAACCTCTGTTTCAGACAGTACATTCAAAGTAAACTGATTTCACTTTGATCTAGCCAGTGAAATTGGCCTATGTAGAGTGCTTAACATGAATTTAGTCAAAATAAAAAGTGAGGAGAAAAGAGAAGGAAAGGAAAGGAAAGGGGGAAAAAATCAAACTCCTTTGCTGTATTTCCACTTGGACATAGCCAGGCATCTGGGTGTTGGGAATCTTCCCTTGAACAGCACCAGTTCGCTGAACCCGGTCGGAACCGAATTTACCTGTAAATCATTTTCACGTCAGAAAGAAGAAAGAAGAGCCGTAAAGGGCCGTGACTCTCACATGTCTCAGCAACAGCGGAGAAAAACGGAGCCGTCACCAGAAACCTCTCTCTCTCTCTCTCTCTCTCTGAGGACACTTCAAACAATCAATAGAAGAAGAATCTGTTGAAGCTGCGGGTTTGTTTCGGTGGGTCATGACTGAGTCTAGGAGATTCCATGGGTGATGTCATGGCATTCAATTCCAACACTTTCTGAAGAAAGAGTAGCTCTTCTCTTTCTTGCTAATGGGGATGAAGATTCTTTTGGGTGGGTGAGTGAGTTGTCTTGCTCTTGACTCGGTTCTCTGTCTTTTTGTCTCTCTTTCTTTTGATTTTGTACTTTGGCGTGCCATTTCTGGGAAAGATGTGAACTGGAGCTTTCGCGTTATGACCATGGTTCATGGGATGTTTCCTTCCCCGTTGTCTCTCCGGTACAGTGCTGTCTTTTTGCAGTCCAACTTAATTTCTCATTGGTGATGATGAACGGAGGCTCATGGAGCTAAAATCTGCATTCGAACTGGTAGCTTTCCTTGTATAATGCATTTCTATCTGCAGTTTCTAAGCAAATTTTGTTTACGATGTTTGTCTGGATTAAACAGATTGAAAATGGGATTCGGGGCTAAACCCGCGGTGGAAGTTCATCCTCCATCTCTACTGTCGCCTGTAATGATTTGAGTGTCTACTTTACTCAAGGGACAAGCTACAATGGAAAATGGTCCCCCCACTCCCAAGTCTCCCTTTGAGAACCTTGCTGATGTTGAAATGGACTTGGGTTTCTTAGATGAATTCTTTCTTGATGGTTGCTGGGTAGAAACAGCTGATGCCTTCAGCCTCTTCCCACAGAGTCCGACTTCTGCTGCTCCAAATGAAGCCCCAAACCCTTCGCTCTCAGAGGAGACTTATACTAATAATCCAAGTACCAACTCATCTCAGAATGCATTTCAAGAAGGAACTAGTGGAAATGACTCGTCTGATATTCCACCTTCAGCCGATCCCCAAACTGGCGAACTTGGTGAACCTCAAACTCAAGATGCGTATTGTGTCAGAAATGCCACATCTCTGCGCCAAGTTCAAGGTACTGAAGCGAGTAAAAGATTGTGGATCGCGCCAAAGAGCAGTTCGGGTTTATCTTCATCTATAAAGCTGAGACTAATGCAGGCTATCAGTCATTTGAGCGAATCCAGCAAAGACAAAGATATGCTTATCCAGATATGGGTGCCGGTTAGGAGAGAAGGCAGGCGGGTGCTTACTACGGATGACCAGCCCTTTCGCTAGGTCTCAACTCAAGAAGTCTTGAGATATACAGAAGTGTGTCTAAATCATACCAGTTCTCAGCTGATGATGATTCGAAAGATCACATTGGATTGCCAGGCCTTGTTTTTCTGGGAAGCTTCCTGAGTGGACTCCTGATGTCGTTTCTTCAGTACCAAAGAATACCCCCGCATTAATTATGCGCGGCAGTACGATGTCGAGGGTCTCTTGCGGTTCCTGTGTTTGAACACGGAAGCGGGACGTGCCTGGGTGTGTTGAGATCGTGATGACGTCTCAAAAAATCAATTATCGCCCTGATCTGGAGAATGTTTGTAAAGCTTTGGAGGTTGCTTCCTTTCTCCTAGTCTAGGTTATCTTGAAGTTCTCAAGTTCGACAGAGGAAAATTGGAGTAATGGTATCTTTATGTCGAAGGTCGAATAATAGCACAACAAGAAGGATATGAGAAAGCTGAAATCTCCATAGATAACATTGATCAAAGGGTTTTTCCTCTGACATTTGTATTTACTTTTTGAGTGTTCAATGTTCTATTTATCTGCTAGTCATGAGAACTTCAAATTTCTTATGCCAAGGTTATGGGGTGGGTTATTACATCAGACCTTAGTATGTACATATTTTAGACAACAAAACAAAATAGTTTCTTGTATGTCTCATTTTGCAATTCTCCTTTGAGGAAGAAACATTATTTTGTTCCTATAATTTCATTAGGGTGAGTCAGTCACCCCTCATGGATTCTTTTAAAAAGTAGAAAACCTTTCAAAACCACCAAAAGGTCATGCATAACTCTAACCATTTATAATATTAAGTTGTCAGTTGTCACCTGTGAACTTAAAATAAGAACTTACCTTCTTGGTCTCACAATATATATATTCACAGGCTGTTGATCTTAGAAGTACCAAAGCTTCAACCCCTCTACCATGAAGGTACAGAAAATCTCTACCTTCCTAAAGCCCAGAATTCTGTTTCCATTTCTCACAGGTGGTTTACCTTTTAGGTCGATGTGTTGTATGAAGCAGTAATACCACACTTCTAGTGGTTTTGAAGTCTGTGACCAAGACATACAATTTGCCACTAGCCTTGACTTGGGCCTCGTGCGTCAAACAGGGCAAAGAAGGATGCCGGCATTCGGACGAGAATTATTCTCTCTGCCTCTCCCCCATGGACTCCGCTTGCTTGGCAGCAGATCTTGAAATGCTTGGGTTCATGAGGCATGCTCCGAGCATCACCTTCTAAGGCCAAGGAATTGTTGGACAAGCATTCACAACAGAGAAACCCTGTTTCTCGAATGATATAACTGCCTTTGGCCACACCGAGTATCCACTCTCTCACAATGCTAGAATGTTTGGGTTACAATCTGCCTTGGCTATTCCCGTGATAAACATTTACACGGGATTGGCTGAATTTGTGATGGAGCTTTTCTTGCCGAAGGATTTTGGCAACATAGACCAGGGAAAGCAGACACTGAACTTGCTGTGTGCTGACATACATCAAGCATTTCAGAATTCTCAGTTTACGACTGAGAAAGAACTTTGTGGGGCAATCGTTTTGCCTGTTAGAGAGATAGGAGTTGCCATGGGGAAGAGACTTCAGAAGAAAGAAACCGAGGTAGTGTCCTCTTCTAGGAGACGAACCTCTTCAGAAGAGTCTTCCTGGATTGCTCACATGGTGGAGACTCAGACGAAGGGCAATGGAGTCTCCATTTCACCAACTTATGACACGGGAACCAAAGAAGCATTCAATGTAACAATGGAACATCAGGAGTTCTGGCACCTTCAGCAGAATTCTGAGCACGTCACTAGTGTTAAGGGCAGGAGCAGTTCTTTTTCTTTGAGCCAGCACTCAAGAGGTAGCGGAAAAAGCTGGTGAGAAGAGACGAACTAAGATGGAGAAGACTAGTAGCATGGATGTCCTCCGACAATACTTTGCTGGAAGCCTCAAGATGCTGCGGAAAAAATAGGAGGTAGCATTTTTTCTGTCTCTCTAAACTGTTGTTTAGATTCTGTGGAGACGAATAAGTTTGACCACTCAATTAAGTACTCTGAAACAGCTGACTCATATAATTTCTCGAGCGTGCATTATCCTTATCAGGAAACTGCATCCTTCTTTAGAACCTAAACTTGTAGTATCAAATCCACCAAACAGTCAATTTAACAGAGCTCCAGTTCCACTGTTCCAGGAAAATAAATGGTTAGGTAAAAGCAATTTCTGGTGTAGTTTCACGTTAGGGTTTCCCTTATACAATTTATCCCAAGAACATACAGACATCAACAGAGATTCCCGAGTTTCACTTGACGTTTCTCTTTGAAACTTTTGCCCTCGCAATGTGCCAGTATCGATGTTGCAAATGTCACATGACCCTCCAGACACTCAGGATTACAAATCTGTCGCTTACTTCCCATTATCCGCCTCATTCAAATTTGGTTTTTTCTTATATCAATTCTTCTGATAAGCAGCAATGGTCTTTGCAGCATTTGTCCATGTCGTGAGCTCAAGGAGAGAAACATCTGCAAATATCCTCGGTCATCTCAATCACCCTAACTATCTACTAAAATCTTGAGTAAAATTTACTGTTCACTCCATCGTGCTTGAACTGAAAAAAACCTTGCTCGAAAATAGATAATATCTCCCTATAAGATCCTTCGAACTTATTAGCCATACAATTGCTCTTTTGGATCTTTTCTCTTCTTCAAACAGTTTCCATTTCCAGGAATTGTTGACTTTCGGAGCAGCCATAATAATTCTGGTGACAATGGATGGCAATAAGCAGCTTGTTCATTTCTTTAATAGAGATAATGTCCTCTTCCTCACTGGTCCTTAACCGTTTCAGTTAATGTCATGCAGTGTCTCCAACGACTCTCAAAAGGATATGTCGCCAGCATGGAATAACCCGGTGGCCTTCACGAAAGATCAAGAAGGTAAATCATTCCTTAAAGAAACTCCAGCATGTAATTGACTCAGTCCAAGGAGCCGAGGGTCCTATCAAGCTAGGGTCCTTTTATGCAAGCTTCCCCGAACAAAGTCCCAAGATTACTGGAGATGGATCCAGCTCATCCAAGCAGAGTGATCCTCCAAAAGAAACAGATCATCAGCCTGATATTAACATAGATAGTTCTGCTGCCACTACTTCGAAATCTCCATCCACATCATGCAGTCAGAGCTCCACTCCAACCACTTCTTGCTCCAGCGGAGAAAATATGCATTCTACCACCATCGTAGCCTCAAGCGGCAGAAATGATCAAATGATTGAAGACCCTTTAAAATTTCTAAAGAGGGCTCACAGTCATGCAGAATTACATGTTCCACCAACAAATGAACCCGAGTTTCTTGCGACATCCCACAGCCACAAATCATTTGGCGAGCATCCCTTACCAAATTTCAGGGGCAGCATCTTCAGGATGGACTAATTTTCAAAGTGAAAGCCACATTCGGGGAAGAAAAAATCCGGTTGGCCTTGCAACCAGCATGGGGATTTGCAGATCTGCAACAAGAGATTGCAAAGCGTTTCAGGATAGATGATGTTGGTGAAATCGACCTAAAATATTTGGATGACGACACGGAAATGGGTTCTTTTGACATGTGATGCTGACCTCGAAGAGTGCAAGCATGTGTATAGAACATCCCAAGGCCACACCATCCGTATATCCGTCCATCCGGCTTCCCATCCACACAAAAATTCATTTGGAAGCAGCGGGAACACTGGCCACCATAAGCATTTTCTATGAGCTGAGTTTTCCATGTATTTCTTCCACAAGATCGCATTGACTGTCAAAAATCTTGGCATGCCACTCAATGTACAGTGCAAGCAGATAGAGCAGTCATAAGAGCAGGTATTTTCTGTCTTCCACGTTGGTGACTGGTATAACAGCAATGGGACTCAACCTTGTAAATCCAAACGATGTTAGAGAATGAGGAACTCCCTATAATATAAGGTTTTGCAATATGCAGACATACCTTCAATCATTTCAGTCAAATACGGTGTCTAATCATAGTGGATAAGTTTAATCATCATAAATATCATGCTAAGACAAAGTGATTGCCACACATGAACGAGTAGATTCCTACTCTTTGAATGAGGAAGCTGCAGTTCTCGTGCTTTTTCTGCCTCTTGAATCCTTGTTGTGAGGTCTGAGAATAAAATTAGTAGGGTAAGAGTCCAAGCCTCTGATTTGAAATAACAATGCCAAGGCGTTTTTGCTTGTATATAAAATGGGCATGCCACAGCAAATTGTCTTTACATCAAGCTCCCATCTCCTGTAGTTCACGTTCAGTTCCCCGACATAAGCTAAGTCAACTAGATTCCAATGTTGCCAAGTTGCCACTTACAATCGCATCTACCATCTTTGAAGAATTCAATAGGAATATGCATAAACTAGCAATTTTCCTTCCTTCAAATCGAAAAGCTCCATGTCTGTACGAGCAGAACACGATCTTTTCATAAAACTTGAACAAGAAGATGCGCATAAATGGTCATTTCCGAAAGAGCTACTTTTGACACAAAAGGAGACCCCATGACAAGCAGAAAAGGAGGATATACAGAGACATTCAGAGTATGTAATATTTCCCTTCCATTGGGTTCAAGCAGAAAGTGCAGAAGAGACTCCAAAATGCTCCAAAAACACATCACTTTAAACTCGTTGTTGCATCTTTTTTTCCTTTTTTCTTTTTGTTAAAATATTTTCAGGTTATTTCAGGAACTTGAGAATACATTTTAAGAATCCTCAATGGATCTCTGGAAAGGAACGAATAATCCTGTTTATCATCTGAGTAGGATTCTTGTCAGCCTTCCAAGATCTCCGAATTTTTGCCGATGACTCCACTTACGAGTACAATTACAGATCAACAGCTTGCTTCCTTTTTCCGCCGACTGACATCAAACAAGGCCAGATGATGAATGCTCCTCGTTACTTCAATAATGGCTCCATGAATCGAACATTGCTCACAATTTTCAACTGCGTACTGAGGAATTTCGAGCTGCACCATATGTTGGTTCAACTTCAATGTTTTGTATCCTCACCCATTTGAGCGTGTCCTTTTGACAATCCTCTCCAAGAAGTTTTACCCTTTAACAGGATCTGCAACAGAAGCGTCCTTCTGCCATATTCTCGACCAAAATTTTTGTTCCAGTCAAAGGGAGATAAATCGTAACGCTAGGCTACAATTCGAGGCCTGTTCCCTCATATAAATCCCATGACTCACCAGTGAACAGCATCTACCAACAGACTAGACGTATGTAATGCAGCAAGTCCAGAGCGACAAGTCCGCAATAAACGTATTTCCACACGGCAGGGTGTCCCGGACGACCAAACATGAAACGAGCACGATGTCCGTGGAACAACAGAGGATAAGCTTAACCTGGGAAGCAGTTTGGCAAGAACAAAGAGGATGAAGGTGGCGAGCAACGGTGATCTCGAGACGACAGACATGGCAAGGATCATTGATTGAATTCGACCACGAAACGGGCGTCTCGCTTTCCCCACCAAAATTCACGCTTGGTGACTGCTGGCGCTTTGTATGAAGCGCACGAGCGAGACACTCCGGGGAATTTTCAGTTTGGCCTCGGGAAGTTTGATCTTATTCCCATTTTGCCCGCTGGGAAAGTACTTTTCTTCATTCCGCTCCCAAGTCCCTACATTTCTACATGTCATATATATCATTTGTATAAGTTACAAAAAAAAATTAAGGAAGTACTCATAAATGCATTCAAGAACTATATATCGATGTCCCTTTAACGTTGACTCCGGTCAAATTCTCGTCAGAGCTTATTTACATGCTCTCATTGCAGTAAATTTTTGAATTTATTTTTCTACTTATATATATATACACACACACACACTAATATTACGAACTTGTCCTTCGTAATTGGCAACAAACTGTCCCGTGGTCGGAGTTCCAAGCAAAATTTGGTTTGAGTCAACACCGGGAAACATATTGCAACCAATTTCTATTACTCAAGGGGCAAATTGCAAAAATTGAAATGTCGAGGGGCAATTTGCAACAGGCCTCGCAGGCAATGTGAAATTTGCCTCATTATTGTGACAAGAGCAGTGTAAAGCAATGTTTTAAATTACCGGAGGCCAAATTGCATAGGCCCCAAGTATGCGGTCTAACCGTTTTAACCAGAAATTTGGGCGAATTCTTATATGTTTTATAGTGCATCATTTGACTATCGGTGATGCACAGTTGTATAGGTAGAGTCCCTACTAGACTAGTTGGAGATACCATTGTCTAAAAAATTATAAACATATTGCGCGATAGCCAATTCAATCCTATATTTTTTAATTTAGTCAATTTAGTTCTAAACTTAATTTTCAAATGTAATTCGTCCGGCTAATTTAGGCGAAATCATTGACATCGCTGTCCTGTAAGAGCCAGTCACGCTGTTCGTGAAGGTTTTGCAATTTTTTTAAAGTTTTCTAAACTTTTTTTTCCTTTTCTTTGTTTTTATTTGTTTCTACCTTTCTCCCTATTCTACAATTTGTCTTCTTCATCGGCTGAGAAAGAAGATGAACTATGGCATAGGAAAAGAAGATAAAAGAAAGAAAAATTCAGAAACATTAGAAACCATCCATGTCAGCGCTAATCATTGCATGAAGGATAGTCGGCGCTGACTGGACCTTTACATCAGCAATTTTCAATCTAAATTGACCAGATGACTACATTGAAAAATCGTTAAAATGTTAGGACTAAATTGGACAGATTGAAAAGTGAAGGATCGTTTGGCCACCATATAGCGGATTTAGAACTTTTTAGATAATTTTCTCGGGTATCGGCTCTCATTGTATGCTGATTTGAAACTTCTATTAAGATGATTGATGGAAATAAAACTCTTTAACTTTTATTAAGATGATTGTAGCTCGGTTGAGCATTGGGTTTCTTCCGAGAGGCCAGAGGTTTAACACTTGGCCTTTTCAGCAACGCAATTTCCCTTCTATCTTATCCGGTTCGATCTGAAAGGTTAAATCGGCTTGGCCAGCTCCAAACCGGTTTTGACCCCCAATGGTATGAGAGTGTGAACCGGAACGAGGGCCTGTCTGATACACAGTCTAGCTTACTGAACCAGTCAGTCCAGCTCTTAAATCATTGATCCGGGTATATTGAATAAGAAAAATTTTCAATTTTGGATTAGTCATATCTATAATCTATAAATCCTTCTTAATTCGAGCATTTAATGAGTATCAATGAGACATTATATAAGATCACCGTGACAAAATTGCTAGGGTACTTCAACTTATATTGCACTTTTAGAAAACGGTCATCGTTCTGTCTTCGAGAGAATTACCCAAGAAATCTTAAACCTACTGCAATTGTGTCAATTCAATCCTAAACCATTTTTTTCTGTCAATTCAGTCCATCCGATCAATTTTAATTGAAAATTGCTAATATAGATGCTAGCTGTCCCAGATGGCGTGGTCAGCACTGACGTGGATAATTTTTAATGATATTTTAATATTTTTTAAATTTTTTTTTATTTTTCTTTTCTTTTCTCTTTCTTTTTCTTTTTCTTTTCTACCCTTCCTTCTTTATCTAGTCGATCGTCGGACCTTGGCGACCACCCATAGTTAACCTCATCGGCCTCCAGCGAAGCTCACCCCAGCCGACCACTAGCGAGGGTGAGCCTCGCCATGGATGGGCAAGGCCGACCTCGCCCTCGTCTCTAGCCAGTTGCTAAAGGCCGATAATTGATTGGAGGAAGAAGTAAAGGAAGAAAATAATAAAGGAAGAGGAATAAATAAATAAATAAATAAATAAATAAATAAATATTAAAATTATCCATGTTAGTGTCGACTGTACCAAATAGGACCATTGGCATCTAAGTTCGCGATATAGACAAAATTGATCAGATTGACTAAATTGATATAAATGCATAAGAATTAGGATTCAATTGTAAAAAAAAAATTAAAATTAAATTAATACAATTACTGATAAGGGTACACGCTGGGAAAATGTTAAATAAAGTCCAAGCCCATCTTTGAAATTCCAAACTATTGTGGTAATTACTAATTACTAATAAGTAAATTTTGCAAAGGTCCCCGTACTTTTTCACCAGGGTCAAAGAAAGTGGGCTCGCTTATCCCCAACCACCAGCAAGGCAACAAGGGTACGCGTGCGAATCAAGCACACTCCGATCATATGAGGCGAGATCACGTTCATCATTCCCACTCAAAATATAAATAGCATCGGCATCGACACCGACACGCAACACGATATGCTGACATATTATTTTTAAAAAATAAAAAATTTCGACGCTTTAGAATATATTGTATATTAAATATATATAAATCCCGATGGTGAGTTTCTTTTCTTTCTTTAGAATTCACGATTAGATTTTTTTTGGGAGGAGTCGCTAGGTATATTAATTTTAGAGTGACTGAGTCTATGACTTAAGCATATACTTTTGATAAATTTATATTTTGACTCATAATTTATTGAAAATACTTAAAATTGACCTCGTACATGTCAAAATGTCATGTCGAGATGTTGAACTCGCATGTTACTGATATATCTAAAGCGCTAATCACGTGTCGGTCGCATGTCGCAGAGTGTCGATGTTTCCTAGCTTGGAACTCGTATCATCCATCGATGTTCATCAATTGGGTTCACACGTACCGAGCGCATCTAAGATTTCCGAAAATGATCAGCACATCTTATCGAGTATCTAAGCTCTGTATATCGTCTTCAGAGTTTAAAGAGTCCGTCTACGTAATCAATTTCTCGCATCTTAATTCAAATTCGAGTGTCGAAATGAGTACTGCACGTCCACTAGGGCTCAAGTCACATGGACGGTCCTGTCCAGAGACGAGCATCGAAATGGAGCAAAGTCTTTTCAAGGAGGGCAGGCAATGGTGATCGACATGAATGGTCTGTCTCTTGCAAACTTTCAAAAGGAAGCTGCAAAATGTCAACCCTCCTTTAGTGCTCTCAAAAAAGACCAGACCCAGAACGAACGAGGAGGCAGAAACATGCGAGTCAATCCAACCCCTCAATTCCAACCCCAAAATAGGAGCAAACGCAGTGGAAAAAGGATCATGATGCCCAAAGCAAAGTTTTCTGAGTGGTTCCATGGGACCGGAAAATCTTACTCCCCTCGGAATGTCGGATTCGTCTTCGATCTCAAGCGTTCAGTGTTCGTTCTATCCATCCGTCGTGGAATAATAGAATGTTCTTCGAAAGAACACCAGCATCTTGCCACGCGGCTCGTTACTTGATTTTGGGATGACTAATCAGAGGAAGAGCAACTTCTGTGATCATCAAATCTTGCCCGCACAATTGCCCGCGAGGATCACAGATGGAGCAGTTCCGCTTTCGTTGGCCGTCGACGGAGATGGAAAGACGTAGAGTGTTCTTTCGACTTCGTGACGGAACAACGCCAGCAGCATTCACTTATTTTCTTCTAGGACACAAGACGCACTGTTAAAAGAAATATGGGAATGTACATTTTTCGAGCTGCAACTTCACCACTAGGATTACAATATGCAGCTCTCAGACTCTTCTTTTTCCCAGGAGAGTGGAAAAACTTGCATGTCTCCGATGAAGTCTCGCTACAGTGGTACAACAATTGGCAAACAAAGCCTTTCCGAGGACTACTCGATGGGGACGACGCCCTCTTGTGCGAAAATTCCGGTACAAACCTATCTTCGTAGCATCAAACAATCACTATTCTCTCCAACATATCACTTGAATAGAGTTGAAGAAAGTCCTCACCAATCGATGTCATGATTCTTGGGTTGATAATAGTTTTACCTTCCCAGAGGCGAATGTTGGCTGGCTTGGCCTTTTTCCTGCCTCTGGTACAGAGGGGACCGGTGGTGCAAGGGCTCTTGGCCGCGCCGATGAGCCATAGGATGAGAGGAACGAGCCCTGGGCTCTCTTGCTCTCTCACTCGAAGCGTCAAGCCGTTCTAGCGTCTCCACGACTTCTTTCATTGATGGACGGTCTTTCGGCTCAGGGCCAAGGCAACGTAAGGAGAGCTGAGCCACTTGGAATACGGTTTTCGCAGGATATTTTCCCTCCAGGTTAGAGTCCATAAGGTCTTCAGCTTTCGCCTATCAGCTAAATATGGCTTGACCCAGTCCACGAGACTATGTCTTCCACTTGGGCGATTGGTATCGAGTGCCCGCAACCCCGTGAGTATCTCCGCCAATACCACGCCAAATCCATACACATCGCTCTTGACATACAGATGCCCTGCAATATAATCACTCCACACAGGGTAAGATCACGTTGCTCAGACAATGGTCAAGCATACTTTTGATCACAAATTTATCAATTACCTGTGGCTACATACTCTGGCGCCGCATACCCATATGTTCCCATGACACGAGTAGTCACATGAGATTGACTAGCAGAAGGACCCAACTTCGCCAATCCAAAGTCCGATAACTTGGAATTATAGGACTGAAAAGAAGGAAAACTTAAATTTGTCATGGGTAAGTTCTTTATTGCCAATGCATCGTCGAGGTAGTATTTGACTACTCACTGATGGGTTTTTGAATCTAGTTCAAGATAACATTGTTCTTACCCCATCAAGGAGTATATTTGACGCCTTGAAGTCCCTGTATATCACTTTCTTGTCTGATGTATGTAGAAATGCAAGGCCTCGAGCTGCTCCGAGGGCGATTTTGATCCTTATTTCCATTGGAAGAGGCTGAACAGCCGAGCCCCCTACAAAGATGCAACCCCATGGTTAACTAAAGACCAAAAAGTACTTGTGGTTTATAGAAACAGCATGATGTCCTCATTAAAGCGATTTCGCAGCGCTAGAAAGCTTTCTACTTTAAAGGGTGCTTACTTCCGAATAGATGGTTCTCTAAGCTGCCTTTCTGCATGAATTCATACACAAGGAGCAGCTCTTTGTCTTCATAGCAGTATCCCAATAACTTCACGAGATTCGGATGAGAAAGCCGTCCTAAGAAATTTATCTCAGACTGCACCACAAAACAACCAGAATTTATAAGGAACGATACCGGTTGCACCTATGAGTATGAAATAAATGAGGGCCACAAAAATTTTCTTGTTTACTTGATAAAACTGGATTGATCTGCTTGTTCTACCATCAACATCTTATCCTATTCTCCAACTGAATTAAGTGAAGACAACGAATTGACTTGTATAGGCGACACACACCCAAGAAGGCAGAACCCTCCCACATGTTAGCAATCCCAGTCCCTAGGTCTTTTACCTCCTTAATTTTGTTCTGGAATCAATTAAGAAGTGCAATTTTTTAGTACAGAAACAGCCTAATCTTTGTAGATAAAAGGCCAAAAGGGAGTGAACAACTTCAGACAATTTAAAGGTACATTCTACCTAACGGGTCCATAATATTATAAGCATGTGAAGCAATGAAAATCGTGCAATGAGACCAAGTGACATTAATAAACTATGCGAAAAGATAACAAAGAAGCACTATCCGAAATACCACAGGAAAAATAGCATCTAAATCATCATAGAACATAAAGATTATATTTTCTTTCTGAGTTTTGGAGATTAACCTGCCATTCCTGAACACCCTGCAGGCTTTCGGAGTTCAATTTCTTCACTGCGATCACAGATCCGATGCCGCTTCTTGACGAGGGCTTCTCTTCGAGCCATCCTTTGTACACTTTCCCAAAACCCCCTTCACCGAGCACCATATCGACTCTGAAATTTTTGGTTGCTGCCTTCAACTCCGAGAAAGTGTAGATCTTCAGATTCGGGTGCGGCAAGATCTGCCCATTAGGAAAAGCCTCATCCCCGCTTGACACGGAGAACCGGCTGTTCCGGGAGAGATTGCTGCCTCCTGAGGATGTGGTGTTACTGGTTGTCTGGGAGATGATTTCTGCAAGCACCCAAGCCCAAGCAAGAACACCGAAAGTAATCAGAAGTCAAGAAAGAGAAGTGGCATCATCGTAAATTGAGACAGCTAAGCACGATTGAAGATAACCTAATCAGCCAACTGCTGGCAAAGGAAGGACATTTACGAAATCTACAGGGGCAAGAACCACAAGCACAGTAGAATTGAACAGATTTTGCCACAAATCATGCAAGCATAAGTCACTTGAAAGGGAACACGTTCTAACTTAGGGAAAACAGAGAGAAAGCACGACCCTCAAATCATAGGGTGAAGCAGAAGAAACCCAGATGATAAAATTGGACAGACCAATCAAATTCACACAGACAACAAAAGATTAGCCGCAGTAATCTTTGGTGGGCACCTGAAGTGAGATGATCAGGAGTCACAGAGGTTGGCTTTTCAGCTGGAGAGCCCCAGCAATTCCCCATCTGAACCCACTTATTCTATGTCTCCTTCCTCCCTTCCTTCCTTCCTTCCTTCCTCCTCGGGGATCTTATGCAGACTGCGAGCTGAAAAGAACCTTCTTGTTCCAGGTTCAAGCAAAGAGAAAGCTCTAACTCACAGAGAAAGAGCATAGCAGCAACCTCCTCAGAGCAACAAGGTCTTCCTCTTCAACCAATTGATGTCTCTCTTTATTCTCTGGTCTTGCTTCCTTACGTGTTTAATTCATCGTTGACTCGACCCCTCGTCCCTCTTTCCATTTCTACTCATCTCCGGGTCCATCTCCATGCCACTCTGGTTTTATTTTTATTACATCTGGTGTAAGAAGAACCCATTTCACATTCAGCAGTTTCCCAACTCCTGCATCTAAAACAAGACCGGGTGGGTCTGTTCTTGCGCGGGCGAGAGGTGGGGTGGAGGTTCCGAGTCCAAGTCAACTTGCCGTGTCGGAGAGAAACTTGCCCGGTCAAACTTGACAAATTCAAGCAAGCCGTAAGAAAGCGACACCGCGAAAATGAAATACGAATAAATAAAAATAAAGTTAATATTGGCGGGCCAGTTGAAGCATTCAATGGAAATTGGAAACCAACCTGGATATTTCGTTTTCATATTCTTATATTATTTTTTATCTTTTTTCTGTATTTTAGGATACACTTGTGGCCGATTTACTATTGTCTATTAGTTTTTCATTCAGTTAGGTTAATATCATGAAAAACTTCAAATCGGTATATCTGCGACAAATAGAAGGTAAAAATTTCAAATTAATACACATGTCTTCTGCTAAGTATCATTCAACTCAAAAATTTGATAATAAATTTAACAGAAACTAGTGAATGATAAATTTATTGCGGGTGTACCACTTTGGAGTTTTATTGGCAAAGAAATTAGTTTGAGATAAAATTGTCACAAACATGCATGTTTGAGACTTTTCGTGATATTAACAAAAAAATAAATACTTGAAATATTTACATGATTGAGTCCTAAATTGAAAAGAGGAAATTTATTGAACATATGTATATAATTATCTAAAATGAAGTTTTAAACAGAGTCCTTGTAATAAAAGGAGTCTTCTTTTCTAAAACGGTACCGGGATTTTACAAGAACTAATTTTGTTGCCCAAACTTATATTTTGTTCTTATTTAATATACAAATAAAGACATTGAGGAGAACAAAAAGACGGCGACTAAGAAAAGGCAACCCTACAATTAAAACAAAATAATGAGGTGTCACACACAAACTTTTTTTCCCTTTTCTAATTCCTTTATATAGGCAAGTTACTCTACCTTTCGTTTGTACAATCGCGTTCGTTTTTTTCGGTTCGTTTGTTTTTTTCGGAAATTTTTTATTTATAATTTTTTCGAATTTACTGAAAATTTAAATTGGCGTCGTGGATAGTTAATCGATCTAATTCCTTAGGATGGATAGACCATATAGAATAGTGGATAAGGACGGGGAGGTGAAAGGAGGGTGTGTGTATAAAGTTGATGTGGTCATGGATTCGGAAGTTTAAAGGAGGAATAATTTTGTGTCGTAGGTCTGAGATGGAGAATCCTGGGCTGCCTACTGAAAGTCGTGAATCCCTTGTGAATTTACTTGTTCCAGTACTAAGGGAAACTTTAAACACAAAAAACCAACATTCCACTCGATTGTTCACCACATTCCATCATTCAGTTCTAAATTTCTTCCCGCTATTCTATTTCCTTTCTTTACTTTTCCACACAGCATCACCCTGGTATTCCTTTCTATTCATTCCTAAAACCTACTTTGTTTTTAACGCGAAATATAAAATTAAAACCTAAACTTTTCTACTTTAGTAAAAGAAACTCAAACCACTGACTTTAAAAAAATTTAAATCACATCAACCCCAAAATACTGTCACATCCTCCTAAATTGCATCAGGGATCACAAAAAAAAGCAATCCACCAAACAAGTCACACAAACTCAGCTGAATGCACTACCTAAATAATTAAGGTATCCAACTATTGTAAAAATATAACTATATCACTGCAAAACAGTTGGGGAATTCAAAAATTTCCACTTCGAACATCACAGTCATCATCACATTCCCACTCAACACTCTCCCACCTCCTTCTATTAATCTACTACTTTCCCAAAAATTCCTAATTTATCTAGGGTTTCCTAAACTGTTTTCCTTTGGGAATTCTTTCTGCTTTCAACTAATCAACCACTTTAATTGATATATACATGAAACTGGGGAAAAAAAACATTTTTTTCATCTTCTTCTTAAGCTGTCTTTACCTCCATTCTCTTTTTCCTTCCCCGTATGTGTCAATGCCCTAAAATACGAAAATAAAAGCTTTAAAAACCATAAAATTTTTAGTATGAATAAGCAATATTGAAGAACATCTAAACTTGTTTATGAGTTAAATTATTCTTAATAATGGTAAATGGTAACAACAAATCAACAAAAGAAAATAAGAATATACCAAAGGAATCATGCTACATGTGAAGAATATTGTAAACGTTATTGCAAGATAGGATGATCTTAGAGTTTTTGATGTCATTTTCCCTTTTTTTTTTTTTTGTTTTTTTTTTTTGTTTTTTTTTTGTTTTTTGCCATTTTTCTTAGTTGCCCCTCCGTAACCTATATAAAAAATGTCCTATGAATATTCCTCATCTCAAGTCTTTCATAATCTAATAATTTAAATTTAGGCGCTTTATTTGTATTAAAGAAATAAACTTTTTTATTTTAATCAAAATAATTTTGATTATTATCCTATGTT
>JAGVVM010000294.1:0-19413 GCA_019149425.1 Psidium friedrichsthalianum | reverse complement strand
ATTTGTTCCGCTCAGGGAGAAGTTTTCACCCTTTCAGGAAAACATACGTCGAGAGAGTATTTCTCCAGAGGTGTTGAAAAAGGATCAAACTCACGAGGTTTAATTTCCAATCCATAGGCATTAAAAAATGTGCACCTCCAAAGAGTCGTAATCTACTTACTTAATTCTCGCTAAGTCCTAGGAGATAATAGAGGGCACAAGGCCGAGCGCAACACTCACAGAGGGGACCCTAGCGAAGCATCCCGCGATCTTTGCTAGTTAAAGCCTGTTGAATACCAGAGTCCATTTCCATGCCTGTCTAGTTTGTGTGCCTTTTTTAACCGCGAGTTGGAGCACCAACTAAAAACTGGTGCATTCCGGTTTTCTGTCACCTTCTCCCTACAGGCTGAGCTAGTCCATACATTGTGGGAGTAGATTTCCGGTGGTGGTTCCTATCTACCGTGGAGTAACATTCGTAGACCTTTTTCCAGGCATTACGCGAGACCCAACAACACTAAGAATGCTCCATCTAGAGAGAGCATGGAGAGTTGAAATTCCTTGGCACAGGCGGTGCGAATATCCCCTGTTCTTTCATCGTATCATTTCCATAACTCCTCTGCTCTCTCACCTCTCAATAAGGCTCCTCTCTCATCCCCTCAAATTGTGACCAAAAATTATTCACACAGCGCTAGTTGTTGAACGCAACCGATAAGTCCCAATCGACTTGAATAAACTATGTCGTTTCAGACAGATGTCCCACTATTGAGTAAATTAAGTTAATCATGGTGAAACAAACAGAACGTTCATAATTATTGTAAGGAATGTCCCAGAGTGGCGCGTGGGGCTGATAACCGCCTATAGGGAAGTAATGTTTCCTGCGATGCTTTTGTCCTTATATCTCCTAATTATGGCTCCGGCATGAACCGTAGAGTTGTGGCCTGCTGGCGATTTCAGTTATGTTGATTTTGCAAGTTGCCATTTTAAGCATTGAAAGCAAAGAACCTTTTCGCGACAAAACTTGTCCTGTTCACGGGAAGAATGTAAAGAAATATGAATGAGTATGCCACGACCATATGTCAGGGACTAGAAATCATAGGGAAGTCTATCTGTCAAACCTGCTCAAACAATTGATAGAGCACATCAATCACCAATTATTTAGAAGCTAGAACAGAATCAGGAACTCCACAATTTTGCTTAGTAAATATGCCACGAATCCATCGCCTAAAGTTGAAATTCACAATGAGTAAGCAGAAAACTTTAGATACTGTAATTGGATGCAGAATAGAAAGAGCAGGCCAAATCAACTCACTCCAGCTTAACAGTTTCATCACTTTCTGGAGCATACAGATTCAGAATCAGACTTGTGGTCCTTATTAGTTCCTCTTGGATTGATTAACATGTATCTTTCCTTCGTCTCTCGTATCAACTTTCTCAAAAAGGCAACCCATCTTAGAAAAGCTTTTCTCATTCGTTCCAACGAAGATTGTTCATACAAAACAAATCAATCAACATGAAACTTCAGTTCCACTCAAGCATCCATTCGGGAAAGATTGAAGATTTCTGTTTTTTGCAGTCACAAAATTTCCGTAGAAATCCATTGCATACACTCAAATGCTGAATAAAGACTGAATACGGTACAGGTATATTGTATTCAGACTCATAGATACCCTGTCCCTGTAATTTTTGTCTTTCCCAGTTGTAGTCACCGCAGTCATTCAGGTTCTCCAATTCATAGGTCCGGCCTTTTTTAGGATATTATCCCAGAAAGATAATTCATGAATGATTGTTGGTAAAATGAAGAAGGGTAAGGAAAAGTACCTATCCATGGTTACACTGCGTGAGCGGTTCTCAATTTGTTTCTGGTATATGCTCATATCTGCTGTCAAAAATCCAGCTCCCAGAAACAGGTTGGAAAGGAAATCTTCAGTGAAGTAAAATGAACACTGGAGAGAGATATTTGAAAATAATGTCCCTAGCATCAGGCCCTGAAAAGATTGATTGTCAAGCAGAAAAAAAGAACAATACTTAGCACTTACAGTACCATCCCCTCGTACATAAAAGTTCTCGGTGATCATCCGATCTTTCTCTTTTAGCTTAACCTATACATAGAAGGAACAAACCCAATGAGTCCACAGTTCTCGGGCACCTACCAAAACTTAATCCCTTCAAGAAGCAAGACACTACCATCGATTTCATGACTGGTCTCTTCACGCATCAAGACTGTGAACTTAGTAAATAGAACTTGTGTACTACGTTAAGCATAGACTATGAACTGTTTTGGTCCACTTTAGTCCACGCTGCTTAGAATTATCAAGCATTTGGATTTGTGTATTGGACAACACTTTGAATTAATTCCCACTAAAGGCAAACGAGTAATTTTACATCCAAATATGTTTCCCCTTCATTTTCTCCCCTTTTTTCAAACGAGGGATAGTATCAGCATTCCATTTTCTGCAACTTTACTTGCAACCTTCCCAAACACCAAGAAGGGACAGAAGTCATTTTCTTCTTCCTTTTCTACACTTCCATTTCCAATCTGTTATTTTTCTTTTGGCCGTGAACTTCTTCGAAACATAAGTGTTTGAGACTCTGTCATTCAATCCTAAACATAGTTCAATGTTGCTAATTCCAATAGACAGCAACATGTGTCATTTGAATTCTGCCAATACCGCAAGACTTCCACAAGCTTTTCCATCTGCATGATGCTAAATTTTACTGTTTATCAATTGCCTCTCCATAATAGAGCCCATCATACATACAGTGAGGTAAATTCCCCTTTGATACGTGGATTTCTCTCCACAATAAGATCTCCAGGTTGTTGTCCCTTATGACAGGTTTCCATGACATATGACCACCATGAAGGCATGTAGCAGAGTGAAGAGGGACCTTGCTCATTTTGTCAGATTTCTCAACCAATGTTGCATATAGATGCCCCAGCCTGTCCTTCCCACTATAGCACGCGTGGTCACGCAACATCCAAATGTTCCAATTATCAACATGGGCTAGCTTCTTACTGCAGACTATATTTGAAACACTTTAAAACTTGCAAAAACGTGATAAGTGTCATTAGACTATGAAGGAGAAGGTTGTCGTGGATTTGTCATTACTACACAAAACTATGAAGTGGTTTGTTGGACTAAGCACCAGGTGACTTACTTGCGCAAAATCTCCAAAGGCGTAGTCTCGAAGCAAGACACAACCATCTGGCTGCAAGCACCAGAAAAAAGTTACGTTGATCTATCAAGAACGGGATAATCAACTAGAAAATAAAATTTAATGATCAGTACGAGAAATTACCCAAACTATACCTTCACCACACCTCCAATATTCTGCAATATCTTGGGCATTTCACTTGGTAGTACTGCAGATAGCATGAAAATCTGCTTAATAAGTTAGGAGCTGAATAAGTTCATCAACAATGTGTCACAGGTGAAACATCATAAATATTGAGAAAGTAAGAGTATACAAAAGAGAGACGCACACAATCTTACCAAGGTGACAATGTCAACTGAAGAAGGACCAAGTCTGTCACATAGATCTTCCTCCGTGACATCACACACGAATGCACTCATCTGGGTTTCTGTGTAATCTGCACGAGACTGCAAATAGAAGAACACCCAAATTTATCCGTACTAGTCTTTACAGGCCTAGGGCTATACAGTCAAAAACAAGCAGATCAAAATGAATGAATGAAAGAATGAATAACAACCCAGAAGCACCTTGAGGAGTTTAATCGCTTGCGGTGACAAATCGCAGGCATGAATATAGAGGTCAGGGAATGAAGCCATGAGAGGAAAAATAGTATTGCCAGCTCCACAACCAACCTGCCACAAGAATTCCTTATGATCTCACAGGTTGCCACTACAATAAAAGGATAATATCTAATCACGATTGTCCATTGATAACACTGCATTCTAATAACAAAAACTTAAAATGCCCACTGGGTCAATTGCCTGCTGATTATGTGCTTCAAGTGCAGCAAGGAAGCTCAACAAATCTACTCTTTTTTGTCCAATAATACTTTCTTTTAAAAGAAACACAAAAATGGATGAAAAAATTGTTACCTCTAGAACCACCTTCTTGCCATTTGACGACCCAATATCACTACAGAAGTATTGACCCCAATCCTTCTCCAGGTAATGCCTATCCTTGAAAAACTGCACACTCCAACATCATCAACTTTCTTTTTTCCATTGCAAATTCATATAAGCTGGAAAAAAAAAACAAAAAAGAAGGATTTCTGATCTAAGCGAGTTATATAACCTTGTCTTGGTGACGCCTATAGAAGTTGTCCCAGTACTTGAGGGCATTGTTGGGGAAGTGAAGGGAGGGCTGGACGGCTGTCGGGAGAGAGCGGTGGTGGCGACGGCGGACGACGGCGGTGGAGCGGAAGAGTGAGGGGCGTTGTAGATTTTGCAGAAGTGCGAGAGGAGTGCTCATCTCATCTCCGCCCTACAGTGAGCTGTGAACCGGCTGAACAAGTATTCGGAAAAAACAAAGAACCGGAAAAAAAAAAGTTTCTCTTCAAAATTATCCAAAATTCTTGAACTTATTATACGACGGCCAATTCGATCATAAATATTTTAATTTAATTAATTTAATCTTAAATATGTTGATATTTTTTATTTAATTATAAATCTTTTGATAATTTATTAATCCAGTCCTTTTGATTAACTATTAAATAATAAGTTTAGGACTAAATTGATAAAATTTCAATAAATTTGTGACAACATTGAAAAATTTGAAAAGTTTAGGATTAAATTTACAAATCATTCAAAATTCAAATAAATCGACACAATTAAAAAAATTAGAACTAAATTGATAAATCATTAAAAATTTATGACTTTTAAACAAGTATCCCCTTCCTAAGTCATAACTAATCCATAGACCATCATGAGACTATATGGTGCTTTGACACAACTAATTAGCTGAAAAAAGAAAGCTTTATGTTGCAACTTAATAGTCGCAATTGAAGCCATAAGAAAAGAGTAATTCCAATTATTCTAAGCTAATCTTACTTTTAAGATAAAAGGGTTAATACCACGAAAAACTCTAAACTGATACATTTGTGACAATTTTATTTCAAACTATTTTTTTAACCACAAAAATCATAAAATCGATATACCTTTGACAAATTTACCAAAAATTGGTATATCTGTGACAAATTTACCCTATGTTATTTTTCGTTAAATTTTATCGTCAAATTGCTGAGTTGAATGACATATGACAATTGTCAGATGTACATGTTTAGGATTTTTATCTTCTATTTGTCAAAAGGGGTATCAATTTGAGATTTTTCGTTGTATTAATTCAATTTAATGAGAACTAATAGAGGGTAAATTTATCATATCTGTACCAGTTGGAGATTTTGGTGGTCAAAATAATTAGTTTAGGATAAATTTTTCATAAATATAGCCGTTTCAGGTTTTTTGTGATAAAAAATAGTTTGAGATAAATTCGTCAAAAGTGTATTAATTTAGAGTTTTTCGTAGTATCGACCCCAAGATATAAAATCCTTCTCATATAAATCACATATTAAAAAGCTATTAATCTCATGTTATTCAAAATTTATTTGACTAATGGCGTTAAACTTATTTACAATTAATAACGGGAAAAATCTTTAAAAAAAAATCCCCAACTTGCTTGCACAATTAAAAACTTTAGAAAATCCCTAGACTTTTCAAATGAAAAAAAAAGGGGAAGTCTTAAAATTTCTCACAGTACAGATTACAAAATCACAGGGGAAAGAAAGATCAGTGCACGTGCAACGGGACAGCTGTGTGAAAATCGGGTTTCACTTTGAGGAGCGTTTTTGAAATTGTCTCTTCAAATTGGGAAAAGATCGAACTCATTTATTAACCATTTTTAATTATAGTACCGACAATAAATGTAGTATTAATAATAATTCTAATTATTATTATTATTTATAAATATATCGTTTCCTTGAGCCCCAGGTAAAAGAGTCGAAGCCGCCGCCGCCGTAGCCAAACGAGAGGGGATCCGTTCCTCAAGAAATCCGCTAGATTCTTTATTCCTCCCACCACCGCCCAGCGTCGCCGCCTGCACTTCTCTTTCTATCTCGGCGGAGGAGTCTGAAACCCTAAATTTCGGAGCTTTACGTCCAGCTGAGAAAAATGTCCTTCCGGAGCTCCGATCGCAATTCCGAGTCACCCGAGCACCACGAGCAAGACCGCCTCTATAACCCCTACGGAGAACTCCAAGTCCCGATCCAAAGCCTCTACAAGCTTCCCACCTCCCCGGAGTTCCTCTTTGCCGAGGAGTCCCTCCGCCAACGCCGCTCCTGGGGCGAGAACCTCACCTTCTACACGGGCATCGGCTACGTGTCCGGCTCCATCGCCGGCGCCTCCTACGGTCTCGTCTCCGGTGTCAAGGCCATCGAGTCCTCCGACACCCTCAAGCTCAAGATCAATAGGTTGCTCAACGCCTCGGGCCACTCAGGCCGCACCTGGGGGAACCGGCTGGGAGTGATTGGCCTGATGTACGCGGGGCTGGAGAGCGGGATTGTGGCGGTGAGGGACGAGGATGATTTGTGGAGTAGCGTTGGGGCGGGGCTTGGGACGGGGGCGATTTATAGGGCGGCCAGGGGCGTAAGGTCGGCCGCAGTGGCTGGTGCTGTTGGGGGGTTGGCGGCAGCGGCAGCAGTTGCCGGGAAGCATGCGGTGAAGCGATACTTGCCGGTCTAGGGTTTCGAGTGTGAGTTTTGTTATGCCTTCGTTATGTGAGCAAGTCATGGATGTGCTTTATTGAGTTAGTGATCATTCGTGCGAGAAAGTTGGTTGCTGAATTCTAGTATTAGTTAAAGAGCTATTAAACTTTTCATCTGGGTAGTATGGAGGGATGCATTTTTGTTGTTGTTGTGTACCAGAGAAGTGTATCAATCTTGCACAATTCTAATGCCAATAACCAAGATTGGATCTTTACGCGGTCTAGAACTGGCTCTCCATATGCTCTATATTCTCGTTGGATAGGAGTAGGACTTAAAACATGCTGGACCTCTATTTCAGTCCATGTAATTTTTACCTAATTGGCTTTACTTTGTGCAAAACTTCAATTCCCATGTTTTCTCCATTTATTCGGAGGACAGGCCACGATTTAATTAGATAACTTTAGTAGGGATGAATTAAGTTGTTTAGATGATGTGATGCACAAAATGCTGGCAGCCATTTGTACGGATAAACCAAAAGAGTTGATTGTCTCTCTAGCAAACAAAACTTTGACGAGGGTGATCAATGTGCTTTGACTGTAACATTAGAGTTGGATTTCTTATGCTACAACCAGTGCATTCCTTTAACTAGTTTATAGTTCTGCATTGTTGATAATTTGCCGGATGTTCTACCTGATATTCAACTTTTTCAAAATTGGTAAGGTGTGCGTTAGTGTGTGATAGTGACGGTATGGAACATTACAGTCCGCCCTGTGTGGAGGTTTAAAGATTGGTTTACAATTTTGACTTATAAATCGATATAGTAGCGTTGCTTGAATATGACTGGCATAAGTACTCAAATGGCAAAATGCCGTGTAATGTTGATCTGATATTCCTCGCTTTTTTTTTTTCACCTATATAACATATTGGGTGGTGTGTTAGTTAGATATTCATCCCTGATTGTTATGCTCTGCATATTGCAGAAGCGCACATCGCTTTGTACTCAAGATGTAGGCTGTCCTTTGATGCCAAATTCACTCAAGACCCGAGCCATCCATTTGCCAGGCATCCTGGCATCGACATTACCGGATACATCATTATGGGGGGGAGGAACAGGATATGATGAAGAGCTGAGCCTGTACTTATTAGCAATATCGGTCACTCTTTTTCTTTTGATTTTTACTTTCGCCTTCCAAAATATTTATCAAATCTTTCCGTTAAACATAGCGAAACATCATTTTGTACTGTACAATGAGCAGTTACTGCTTCCCGTGCCAAAGAATCTGGTACATTTGGAGTCTGTGTTAATCTCGAATTTGTTCCTGTTGGAATTTGCTCCGTGAAGAGTGTAGATGTTGCCATGTTAGTGTAGAATTGACGATGGGATATTATGTTCAGAAGGCATTCGGCCTGACAATGTGTGAAATTATTGAAAGCAGTTACATGAGCATGACACGCTTGATCTGAATTGCCAGTACGCAAATCTAGTGAAAAGGTTCACTTGTTGTGGATCTATTTTGCTTGCAATGAATGGCAGTCATTAGTCATAGCAGACGTATGCTGTGTTCTAGACTAAATCAGAGGTTCTGATACTAGAATTACTTAGTGAGAACTTCCGAGTGAGATTCTTATCAGAACTACTTTGATCATATTTATCAATTCAGTTCGATCGATGCAAAAACCAGGAAGTTCCTACTTGTCCAAAGCAAAGGCTAATGTTTGGTTAATTTGGACAGCGGATTTACCCAGATTACCAGCTCGGTTAATACCGGGACAAGCCTTTAAGAAGCGTTGTGGTCGGGGATCGGCATATTCGTCTCAATTGGAGACAATCCCATTGAAGTAGCTCAAAGTATTGTGCCCTACACTGGTTCACTTCCTGATACTGGATTCGAAAATGGAAAAACGAGCTGTCTCCTCACCTAAGGGTAATTTCGTAACAAATTTGAGCAATTAACCAATCGAAAGAGCGCGAGCAACGTAACATGGGGACAGCAAAGACAAAAATGACAGGCCTCATATTACCCCCCAATCCAAGGGATTATTACTCAGTAAAAACAAATCAAAACTCAGTGCCGGCTTTCCTCGCCTCAACCTCGACTTTATTCGAGAGCAAAAGTGGGCCTCTACCTATGTAGAAAACATGAACCGTGAGGAACTGAATGATACAATGAGCAACCGGGACTTGAACTCAGGAGAACAATTTGAAACAATGACACCCCTCATCCTGATCTGCCATCTCAAAAGAATACGTAGAAGGGAAAAACAGCGATCGAGATTTAAAGCAGCATGGACTCAGGATTTTCAATGTAGCCCTTGAATGCTTTCAACCACTCGGCTCCAATAGCACCTGTGTAGAAGGCCAAATTAACATCGCGAGGATGTACAATAACCACGAATAAGGTGCTCCAAACTCAGACATGGTGCGGCTGTAGATTTAAAGATTGAGCAGAAATCTAACTACAGCCGCAGATATGCATGTTTTTGTGCGGCTTGGTGCCTCTGTGAAGTACTTACCATCAATAACGCGATGATCACAACTTAGAGTCACTGCCATGAAGGATGCAAACTTGTAGTCACCAGGGCTTGAGCCCGGTACAACCCTCTTCTCAGCTACGCAAAATCGAGTTTAACTGTCAGGATGACTAGCTAGAGTTTAACCAAAGGAAAATTATAAAGGGCCTATCTTACCAGACCCCACTGCAAGAATGCCCGACTGAGGTGGATTTATGATGGCACAGAATTGCTTGATACCAAATGGTCCACCCAAGTTGGATACTGTAAATGTTCCTCCCTGGAAAATGAAAAATGCATGTATTTTGACAAAATAGATCAAGAAACAATCAAAATGTGGCCATTAACCACCACTAGTTAAGAAAAAGTCATTAAAATGCTCGCCTCGTAATCTTCCGGCTTCAAGCTGTTTTCCTTGGCCTTCTGGGCCACATGTTTGACCTCTTCTGCGATCTTAGAGAGGCCTTTCTTGTCTGCATCCTGCAAAATTACCAATGACACATTTATTTTGAAGTCAGTTTCGAACTTACACAGTAACCATGGAAAGGCAATATATCCTATATTCCAAACGACTGCTCACCCTTATAACAGGGACATATAGCCCATTATCTGTTTGCACTGCTACATTTATATTCACATTGTGATACCTGAAGCGATATGGGAAGAGATATTATACCACAAACTACAAAAACTACGGTTAACTTAAGGTCCATGAACTTACTGACGGATGTAATCATCGGTCCATGAGCTATTGCACTGTGGGACTTTACGAAGAGCCAATGCAGCAGCCTGGGTAAAAAGGCACTCTCAATCCATAGTAACAGCTAAAAATCAATTGAGACAGGTTGAAACGTGGCATCGCACAAGCAAATTGTGTGAAGAGGCACACATGTGCCTGTCTCAGAATTTGCAGGTAAATAGGACAGTCTACAAGCTTAAGGGGGTAAGTAGAGCATCTAGGATATTAACCGACAAGGGGCAGACTAATTTAACATCCTTCCTAGTTTGTCAAAAGCTTCAATACCTTAATTACAAGATCATTCACCGATATCCTCTTTCCACCCAAGCTCTCCTGCAATGAGTTCAGTTGACCACGCAAGCTGCGGAAGAGCGATGATTTAGCTTTAGATGAAACAATATAAGTCTCCACAGTAATTGATTGCCAGGTTATACTCACTCCATAAGTTTGTCCACACATGTATCCACTGTCAAATAGTAATGAGGTATTGTTTGCTTTGAGAATAGCAAGCGTGAAGCTGTGATCTGTCATAATACATTGAAATTAATAGAATCACAATCTCAAAAGGATGGGGTAATATAGAAATAGTACAGGCGAAAGGAAGATATGATTATTAAAGTTCTCAGGGGTTAAGGCAGAGTCTGAAAGAAACAAAAAATAGATGGCCATCAGGCCATAAGCTTTTAATATCACAATGAAGATGTAAAAGAAGAGTAACTGTATATTACCTTCCTTATTTGAGAATGTGGAATGTCCGTGTAGTCCAAACCTGGAGCAGTAGCAAACTTCTGCTTAGAAGCTGCAGCTGGAACTTCCATCCTGCCAGAAGCTGCATTATAAAGGAAAATGTCAGTAAGCCACCCCATAATGCAGCTAAAACACCCAGAAACAAAAATAAGTCGTGCACTCTAAAAGATCAGTGCTTTTGAATATTCCAGAATTAAAAAAAAGGCAATTATAACATAAACCAAACTAATGAATGAGGAAAACGTCTCCGCTTAATACCCAAGTAGTCTTCTATGTCAGCCTTCACGATAAGACCATCAGGACCGGTTCCTTTGATGCTTGAAAGAGAAATCTGGATTGATAAAGAAGAAAATGAGGTGACAGATATGCTTAAGTACACATCAAGTTGACAAACTAATTCTACCAACTGACCTTGTGATCTTCAGCCATTTTTCTAGCGACAGGGCTAGCAAAAATGCGGTCCTCAGAAGCAACCGGACTTGGCTGGGAAACTTTTGGCTCTGGAGCTTTAGGAGGCTCTTCAATTACTTCTTTTTTGGGTGTGGAAGGCTCAGATTTATCTGCAGGAACCTTGTCCCCTGAAGCTGAAGGAGTGTAATCTTTGAACTTCTCAATGTCCTCCTCTTCTTCAACAGTGATAGCTATCACCTAGATGAACAGATATAAAAGAATAAATGATACATAAAAATGGGCCGCTAAAGATATATTTATATAAGTTTCGTGAGTAACTGCTAAGAATATTATTCATAAGCATCTCCGCACAAAAGATTTTAGCAGAGCTGTAGCATAAATGACAAGGACTTCTAAAATAAGAGCAATACCTCACCGACTTTAATTTCTTTTGATCCATCTCCTTTAATTATCTTAGCAAGATAACCTTCCTCCATGCATTCCATCTCGACCGTAGCTTTGTCCTGTAATACCAGCGCGTGTCAATTTTAAAACAAAGGCAAAGCACAAATGTCTTAACTATTTGACAGATACCAGAAAAGTAGTAGCTCGTGGGACATACAGTTTCCACTTCACAGAGTACTTCACCAGGAGACATCTTGTCACCTTCTTTTTTTAACCATCTTGCAATGTTTCCCTGAATTTTATTAAAAAAGACAAAGAAAATGTTAGGATTGGTAAGCATGCTTAAATGCATGTGAGATTGCAAATAAATGCCAATGAATAACAAGAATCCATGCCTCAGTCATTGTGGGTGAGAGAGAAGGCATCCCAATTTCTTGGTGTGGTGGAAGTCCTGAAAATTGTTGCCTAAAATTGTTACTGAATGAAACATCACATGATAAGGGCAAGAATTTCAGCAATATTCCAAATAAATACAGAGTTTATACATACAGAACCGCTCATGACTCCATAGAATCTGTTATTTCAAAGTACAAAGAAAAAGAGCAAAATCTTGCAAATGGCAGAAGTGCCAAAATTGCTTGGCTAACAGTTGAAAGTTCAAGAGCATAAATTAGAGAAGGAAGCCACGAGGACATCTTTCAAGGTCACCTGACAATACAAGGTGCCACAGGCAAGGGCAATTCATTATCAAACACTCAAGCATTAGAAAAATTGTAGAACTACATTGGCAATTGGATTTGAAAAACAAGGAAAAAAAAAAGGCTTGAAAAGGAACCAACATAAATAAACAAAAAGACAACCATAAACTAAAATCATCTGCATAGCAGAAATTATGACTTGCACCCAAAGTAGTTGAGCAGAATCCACACATACCTACTTGTGTTTATACAACAATATAGATTATATTCCAAAAAGCCATGAACCGTCGGAGAGAACAAAAGTTCTAGAAATTATTGGGTTATTACCCGAGTCAGAAGAAAAACCCCTCTTCAGGTGTGCATTTGTCCTGATACAGCAAAACAATACATACCAATTTTTGACAACTTGGAGAGGAGATCGTAGTTAAAAATTCAATTTATTTCCATGAGTCTTGGAGATAAGAGAATGGAATGACATACAAAGAGGAATTGTTGGTCTGTAGTGATAGAGCAGGCAGATTCCCCAGTTTCTTTGCCATCATCCAGTGGATATTGCTCTTCAACGTGGTTGGTGATGACATCTACAGGATCTGATGGTTAGTCATTTCCAAGTTTAAACAGAAGCAAGTACTTAAAAGGAAAAATATTTCGGAAGGAGATTAGTGGGATGATAATAATGAATTTGAAAGATGACTATGCCAGTGACAGTGTGATAGAGGGGGGCTCATCAGAGGAAATTTCCAGATAATGGAAAGATTAATGAGTGTTAGCTCATCACTAAAAGGTAAGAAGGGGCTAACTTACCATCCCAACATTGACAGACTTGGAATAACACTGCTTTTCCGCAGGTATGTAGTCATGATGACGAATTCTTAAAGCATCTGAAAAACAAAATCTTTTGATCAATAAATCACAGGATCCAAAAGTTTGTGCAAATTGCCCTCCCTTTTCCTTACCCCGCCCTCTCTGAAAGAAGCAATTGACAACAAACAGCCAAAATTTACAAGGACCTTGGGCTATGGAAACTCTTTCAGGCAAGTGTTTAAGGAAATCTTAAATTTTATCGACACAATACATTCCACTACCAGTAGATCACTACTTTTTATAGTGTACATCTAAAAAGTACTAAAGCGGGCTACTTCCCACATGTTTAATCAGAAAATTTTGTTCCCAATCTTCCAAGAAAACTTTTACCTCAAAATCATTTTGTCCAAATATAATAAGCATGCTGATCATAAACAACCATATGATGAGGTCACATATATGACTTCTCAAACTTCAGATTAGATAAGCAATCAAAGCAGAATACAGAGGCAGATATGGAGGTTGATTCGAACCCTATAAAAGGAGTGAGTGCAAGGCTGGACAAAATATAGACCTTTACTCACATTACAAAGACATGAAATATCCATACGATGTGACACTTCTCTTCCATTTAATGATGGACACTAGTCGGGACTAACCACTAGTGTACTATTGTGAGCCCACTGGTAGACATGAGAATCTATTGGTGCATGTTACGATCATGAATCTAAGCAACAAGAACGAGGTCTACAAGCATCTATGTACTACTTTATAAAGGGACCCCATTTAGAGAGGAAAGCAATGTGGTACATGTGCAGCTGCACCATATCTATCATATTCTAAAGTGAAGACTTTAAATATCGACCATGGAAAAGGTGAGACAAGAAAATATACCAAGATGAGCAATGACAATTTTTCTAGAACTATAATCAGGCATATTTTACAATATGAAAACCAACAAAATAAGATCAACCAGTTGAAACACATATATCATCTAAAACATCGTGTGATGCTTTACTTTTTTCCAGATTTTGAAACAGGTCTCTGCCAATCTGTCTGAAGATACTTTTAGCAGCAGATATTCAGAGAATACCCATGACTATGGTAACCTCATACATTTTGTTCAAGTTCGAGCAGAGTAGATGCCTATGCATTGGATGAGTATATTCTACATAGCACACTGAACGGACCTAATTAGCTTCATAGGTTGAATAGACTATATGCTCTTCACAAAAGCCTTGCAAAGCAAGAAATTTCCTCGGTTACACTGCAGAAGGGATAGATAAATATGCAAGACTAATGGCAAACATCAATTGAGAGGGTCATATATGGAAATGGTTCAAATGACTAGCTGCTCTAAACTGATTAAATTGACTACATACCATCTCTTTTACTGGAAACTGTATGAGAACTGTTTGATGTCCAACGAACAAAAAAGGCATTCTCTTGCCTTAGTAGCGCCGAGACATTCCGCAACTGCACAAATCAAGATTTCGTGAGAAGTTCAATGTGTGTAGAATTTTGAAATTTAAAACAACAAGTACCAGATATCACACGATCGGAAAATTAGCTAACACGAAGTTAAAAACTATAGTATAAGAAAGAAATAGAAATAAGGTAGAGTAGACAACCATTACGCTCAGAAAGTAACCAAAAAAATGGGAAAAAAAAGGAACAAGCTCGATCAAAATCTATTTCACGTTTTCAATCTCATTTTATCAGACATGTCAAGGACAAAGAAAGCTTCATGATATGGCTGCCCGTAAGCCCAAAAAAAAAAAAAAAAAGGCTTTGACCAAGCAATTACCGAGCTCTACATATAAGCTCCAACCAATAGTCAATCCAAAGAAAACGCCACATGACGGCATTGAAACTAAGATGCCCGACAAGATGTGAACAGGACCTGCCGAAGCCAATTTCGCACCCACTTTACCAAGAGACAATTTAGCGAAAATCAAAGAACATGAAATTCACTTCTACGAACTAACGACGAGGATATAATCCTCGCAAGTGAAACCAGTCCAACAACACAAATAAACAGCGAAATTCGCATCTAAAGCAAGAGCAAATCGAGATATCTATAATTGACTCTCCATCACCTCGTTTATCAGTCAGAAAAAAAAAAAAGCGGACAATAATCGCGCACAGAGCACGAACAGCATGCAATTGAACAATTCACGAAAAAAGCAACGAAACAAACACCATTTGCACCTCACCTTTCTCGAGTGGTTGATGACGCGAGAAGCGCAAGTCATTTTGGTTTCCCCTCACTGGAACCACCAGAGCAAGAGATCCACGGCGCCAGAAGCTGAACGGAGGAACTCGAAAATGGCTCGCAAATCTAGAGATGATTGAGAATGATGTGCACGAATCGCTGTGCGATTTAGGGTTTCAAGTCAAACACGACGTTGATGAGATCGCAGTACCACACTGACTTTTAATCATTTGTTACTTCTTTCCCGTTTTCAGCCCTCCTTTGCCATTTTTAACTTTCGGGATTTTTAAGATCTTTATTTTTTTTTCACGCGATTTAATGTTTACAGCTGCTTATTAGCCGACAGGAAATCTGGGCCGTTCGTGTGGTCTGATGCTTATTTTCGATTCGGAAAGTGGGAAGGCTTAATATGGGTTGGCAGCCGCCGAGCGATTTTATGGTCGGTCCAGATTTCACCCGAAACTTAAAAATTACTTGGTGATTTCAGTGTCAACCAAGGAACCAACTAATTTTTTTTTGTTTCATTTACTTTTTTTTTTGTCATCTTGGTTAAGCAATATGAAACGAACTCAATAACAAAAATCTCCATTTATTGATAATAACAATCCAAAAAGATAAGCACATAAAAGAAAATAAATAATAAAAAAATAAAAACGCCTAACATTACCTATGTTGTAGAACTTCAGTCCTCAATCATCCATGAAATCAAAAGATAAAACAAACATAGTTAATCACTTAATAATAATTTCAAATTAAAATTACTATTAATTAAAATAACATAATTTTTAGAAAACCTCAACATATATTTTCATTCAACTTCAACTCGTACACTTTATCTCGCGATGATAAGTTCATCAGTTTCTAGTTCAGTTGTTCAATTCTCAAATCCTAGTTCCCATATCGGTTCTTACCTTAGGAACTGAGAAAAGAAACCGCACTATATTAGTTCTGCCATTTTTGGATCCAGAGTAGTTTCTATGGCACGATAGGTACATTTTTTTTCCTTTGAATCCACACTCACCCTTATTTTTTTTATTTTTGAAAGTTCACTCCTCTCTTTTATGTACATGTGTATGTAGTTGCTCACACAAATCGAATCCCGAACTTGATACTCTCCAGTCTCACCTCTCAATTATTTATCAGCAAGGTTGCAACTATAGTTTTGGGTTGATTAGGAAATTTTATTACGATTACTTTTCTCCATTTACTTCAAAAAGAGGCTTGCTCTCTCTATATAATTAATGGAAAATGTCAAATTCTATTGCCTCTGCTGGAGCCCTTATAAGTTCGTTTTTTTTAAATCACGAGTGAAATGTTTAACTTATTAGGTTCCACTAAGGCTTTTGGTGAACTGGAAGTGGCGAATAGACGCCTGCGTGAATTTTATATTAGGTTAGATCTCTACCATACATAAAGTACTACTAGAGCTAATTTTGAATTCCATGAAGTTAAGTGCAAATGATGAGAAATGATTTCTTATTTTCCTATCTCGTTATACTATGAGCAAAACCGGAGCGTGAGAGACGATAATCCCACAAGTCTCCGGAAACTTAAATTCTAAAATCTTTCTAACGTAATGACTATTAGACTTAGATGCCAAAAATTATATGGGCACCCGTCAAAATTTCCTTTCATTCGACACATTTTGAAACTTTAATTTTACAAACAATACTGAGCATTTAGGTCCTTTGAAATAGAAAAAGGACATGTGCTTGTTAATCTGAATCCATACTCCGAAATAAAAAACGTGGGCATGCATGGTACATGCAAGAAAGCTTTACAGCTTCTTCGCTTTGAAAGAAATGTGGAACGAACGAAGAAGGTTGTGTTTGCAAAGCCACATGCATTGTTCAAAAAGCTTAGCACGTAAAAGTTTCGGCGAAATCCGGATCAAATATGTGCGCGGGAATTCGAGGAGACCCAAGACTTTTCAGGAGTCCTCCGCTTCGTTTCTCGCTCCATTTCACATTAACCGAAGTCACTCACCGATCGTCGTTTCAAATGCTCGCTCGCTCCTTCATATTTGTTCCGTCAGTCTCTCGTTGCTTGAAACTCTCGGTCATGTTTATCAATCTTAGACGGGAAAGTACGGAATTTTTTTATAGCTCTGAGACGAGTCGGAGAATGAGCAAAGGATGGTTGGATCATGGATTCTACAGAAGGCACAGAGGCTGGTTCTAGCAGGAGGAGAGACAAGCCAGTGACCTGACTGATGTTGTCTTCTCTTGGTCTCTTCAAGACATCTTCAATATCAATCTCTACAGGGAGAAGGTTCTCTTTTCTCAATCTCTTTCCTTTCTGTTTTTTCACATGTTATTATTTTTTTTTGGGCTATTGTGTTGTTTGGATCGTGTTTTTTTGGTACTATTATCAGTACAAGTTTGAAGGGTGATAGGTAGAAAAGTTTTAAATGAAGTTAGTTCTTCGCTCTTTCGCAATGGTTTTTTCGTGAACCTTGTTACCGTATAGCTGGACTATTGTACAGTGGAGAAGGACCTTGCTCTCTGTCTGTGTGGGGAAGATATTAGCTATGATGTCCTATCCTTGTGACATTGATATGGTAGACGACAGAGTCTGCTTGCTCGATCTGTGGAGTGAAGTCGGTTGGTCGCGTTTGATTTTGAATACACCGTTGTGCAGGTGGAGAGCATCCCGGAGTCATTTCAATCTGTGGAGCAATACCGTGTGCTTCTTTTATCTTCCTTTGCTGGAGGAAACACGAGCGGCACTCTGTTCAAGTATGCAGAATGTACGTAGCTGCCTTTCGCTAAAGTCATTGGGTTTGTTGAAGGCGAGAAGAATGCTATCCTGTGGAAGGTGGATTACAAAACTTCCCTCTGGGGATGTTTTGATGTCTAACTAATGCTAAGCCGAATACCATTATTTGTCACGCCCCGAACCTCCACGAGCGCGCACTCTGCACGATGATCGAAGGTCGATAAAACGCGCGACATCCCAGGAACCTGTCGCCGACCTAACGATCCAAATAGGCGGAAGCAATACAATATCTTATGAAAATTGAGCAAAGGGAAAAGCCGACCAACAACTCGCCCCTCTCTTATTGGCAACCATCCATTGTCTTCATCGTCTCCATCGTTCGATCCATATGCCAAACCTACACATCTGAAAATATAATCCCCAAAGGGATGACTAACACGGCTCAGCAGTTCACCTTCTAAATCTCGCCAGGATACCAGATACTCTTAGATCGACACCCTAAGCATGCAATTTACCCACTTTCATGTCCTAACAGCCAAGCAAGCATGTAATTCACATTTATAATCAAAATATTCAATCAGGCATGCTCGGGTGGATAAAACAATACGAACGCCGTCGGTACAGCACACTATAATAGGCCAAGCAATTCTAATTATAGATTTAGCCATAACAAATCCTCACCTCATTATAATTTCTAAGCCAATCACTTTGGCTATCGCTCACAATTGTCCCGGAATTGCCTATTTGTCCTTTTCAACCCAAATCCTTCAAGAAGGCCTACGACACCTCAATATCAGAGTTCAACTCTCGTGGAGGCCCTTGAACTTTACTTTCGAACCCATGCACAACTCTGGGCATCTCAAATAGTAACTCAACTCGCTACTAGGTCCATTCCCGCACTAATCACTCCAAAATCTTATCTTTCAACTTCTACACTAGCTCGAGCCATTATCTACACCCTTGACCACACCAAATCAGAGCATGGACAGCATAAATCCAAGTGCGATCAGTGCACTAAACCTTTCCACAGAACCGATTTCAACAATATCACAAATCAGTCATATTTTTCTCAATCGATCCACCCCGGATCGCATCCTAGAGCACAATCCATGAATAATCTAACATCCTACTCAAGATTTAGAAGTAAAACTTACCTATTCTGAAGCTGAGAAGACCAAGAATACACGGCTGGACAGCACGCAACAGCGGACGAGATTTTGAGTTTCGGCATCGATTCGCGACAATCAATAAGAACCGAACTTTGCAGGGGCTGGGCCGAATGAAAACACAGCTAGACAATCAATATTTGAACCATAAAAATGAGTCCTAGAGGTCAGCTGGAATCAATATATGTCAACATGGGCCAACACGAATTTCGGGTAACAGAAAACGACTCGTCCGACCGATAGGAAAACGAACATTTGAAGGGTCAAACGACGTCCGATCGAAGCGATTCAAGTTGGATAGAACACAAGACATTGAACTACAACATACTCTAAACTCGCGATTATCAACGGTCGAATCTCCTGTGTCAGCCGGG
>JAGVVM010000293.1:0-21727 GCA_019149425.1 Psidium friedrichsthalianum | reverse complement strand
CCTTGTGTGCCAGATTGCTTGCCTTTGAGCCTAGGTGACCTAGAATGGAAACCGATTCTTGGAATGCGAGTTTTTGTAACATGAAATGCCTAGTATTATATTTGATTTATTTTGAATTGAATTGTGTGCTCTGGTGAATAATCTAGGGAAATGCATGTGGCAAAGTTGACTTGCATGAGTGTTTATGGGGTGGGCTAATGAAAATTTTGTGATGCTCATCATTGGTCTGCATACTGGCATGAGACATGTACGTTTGGCGGAGTGCGTAGAACCGTGCGGGACGGCCCGGTAGTGTCTGGGGGTCACCGGAATGCGGGGTGATAAGGAGGTGCCGATCGCAGTGCTAATTGAGCCACGGTCTTGCACTTGCGCCTGAACGTGCTTGGCACGGGGTAGTTGAAGAGACAAGGGTGCCAACTTCGTGTGATTACGTCGCTGCCTCCACCGCCCCGTCGCTCTACAGGAGATCGATCACCTAGGCAACAAGGCCGCCCGCTCTGAGCCCCGCGATCCCCCGGCACTCGACAAAAGAGTCGCGGCTAATGGCGGACCCCAAGAGAACCAATGAGCATCTGCATTTGCATCTGTTTGATCTGAAGTTGTAACACGCATGTGATGATTTAAATTTCTGGCCTGAGGTATATGCTTCATTCTAGATTGAGTCTAGGCATGTGCTTGCTGAATTTCGACTCACATATTTTTGGCTGATTGCCATTTCAGATCCTTGATCATAGACCTGATTGTTCTTTGATATCTGAGGAGTTTGATTCGGAAGAATGGTCCTTGCTAGAGGACGAGTAGTCCTGATGGTGCCTAGATGGAGACTAGTGACTTTTGGTTTGGCCTATTCCCTTTTGTTGGTGGCCAACTCAGGTTTTGAGGTTCAGATGATAGTCTTCCTCTCAAGTTGTAGAGAACTCTTACTGTCATATGTAAATTAAATCTTCTCTATCTCTCTATCCCACATGTGTGTTTGTCAGGGGTTGTGCGTTTCCGCTATCGCGCATTGATCAGCAGTCGTTTGGCCACGACGAGTCCTGGGCCATCGCTAGTGTTGGCTAGGCGATGAGGGAATTGGCAGGCGAAGGGATGTTGCGCGTCCGACGGGTCCGGGGCGTGACACCACAACCAGTTGTTGTCTTTTGTTGAAAACTCAAGAGATTCTTCATCTGAAGAGTCACGGGGAACATCCGACTCTTCATCATTTGCACCGTCGTGATCAACTTGTTGTTGACACCTCTGATGGTGCAAATTCCATTTTCAATGTGAACTTTGTGGCCTTTTTCGAAAAGTTGCTCAACACTTAGCAAATTCAAAAAAATCCTGGAACAAAGTAAACATCTGCAATAGTAATATTAGTACCATTTTGACTTGATATTAATGTTACCTTTGCCCATCAATTGAAATTTTTGATTTATTCCCGAAGTTGACTTCACTACGACTCGTCTTATCCAATTGCGAGAATAATTCATTCCGGCTAGTCATATGATTGCTGCAACCAGTATCTAGGTACCATATGTTGGTGTCTACGGTGCTCGAGTCATCCTTCTTACATGCTAGCACCATGTATTCTTCAGCATTGGTGGCATGTGCATGCTCCACCTACTTGTACGTCGCCTTTGCATGGCATTCGGTTTTGTAATGTCCGAACTTGTTGCACTTAAAATACTTGACTTTTAATTTGTCACGTGTTTTAAATTTTCCAGTGAAATTTAAATTTCCACCTCTACCTCGACCTCCTCTCAACCTCGACTGCCTTAAGAGCCTCCTCGGCTTTGGTTGAGTAACTCAACTTTGCAATGCTTGCTTGTGAACTGAACCAACGGACTTTTGATTCATTCTTTGTTCATGCGAGCACAATGAACCCATCAACGCTCTAGCTTAAGGTTAACACATCTTGCCCTTCCTCGATCGCAGTAACGACGTAGTCAAATCTTTCAGTCAAAGACCTCAAGATTTTTTCTATGACACGTACATCGTGAAGTTCTTCACCATTTACCCTCAATTGGTTAACGATGTTTTGTACACGATCAAAATACATCGAGGTTGATTTAGAGTCACTCATGCGTAAATACTCGAAATCACCTCAAAGTGTTTGCAACCGCACCCGCCAGACACGATCATCGCCTTTGTAGGATTTTTGTAAAATATCCCACGCTGCTTTGCGGTCTCTACACATGATACTTTTTCAAATATCGTTTCTTCCACGGCTTGAAAGATCGCGCACAATGCTTTCTGATCTTTCTTTCGGGACTCCACCAATGATTCTTTCTCTTCCTTTCTTAAAGCCTTGAATGTTTCGGCATCGACCACTTCTTTGTAGCCATTTTCAACCAGATTCCACAAATCTTGCGATTTGAATAGAACCTTCATCTGGACGGACCAATTGTTGAAATTCTTTCCGTTCAGCTTTGAAGCTGCATTTGAATGGAACTAGTAGATGCCATTTCTAGCTCTGATACCAAATGTTGGAACCAAAACAAATAAGGTGACTTCGGAAATCTAGAACAATGGGCACAAATGATCGAAAGGCAAAAGATCTTTTATTGGAGTTTCTTTCCTTTTTTGATGGACACATATAACACAAGATACACCCTCACGTTCTTATAACACTTACAATAAAAATCAAAAGATACAAACATCACTAAATATAAAAGACAAAGAGACAAGGCATTAAAAGCCTTCATCACTAAATGCAAAAGACAAAGAGACAAGACACTAAATGCCTTCATCACTAAATGCAAAAGACAAGAGACACAAGATGCTAAATGCCCTCATCACTAAATGCAAAAGACAAAGGATAAAGTCAAAAAAATAATTAAAAAAAAACCATAAATTCACTTGAATCATTCGTGATCTTTTGTGGAGGAAATCACATGCTTCAATAGTTCATCTCATTAACTGCTTGTGAATTTATCTTCGTTCTTCTTAGCGCCTACCATGGATCACGATCAAATCAATTTTATTAATATTTTAATAGAACTTAGTTACTAGATAGGAAGAAGGCATTGCAAAACAAATGGATACATAAAATCAAAGAAAAACCTGATGGTAGCAATAGCTATAAAGTGAGCATAATACTGGGTGGTTTTCAACAAAAGAAATGAATAGACGATATATAAATTTTCTCTTCAATTGTGAAGCTGACTGTTATCAGGCTAATGCTGAGCATCGTTGTTGCTGAGGTTTTACATCTAGAACAAATAGATGGAAAGACTACATTTCTCCTTGGTGACTTTGATGATAATATCTGCATGGTACAACTAGAAGGTTTCAAGTTCTTGGCAAACAAAACTATATTTGCAAGCTAAAGAAAAGTCTACATGGTTCAAAACAGGTTCCTACACAATATTTACAAGAAATTTGACATATTTATGTGCGGTAATGAACTCACTAGATGTGATCTTCAATAAATTTAATGATTGTTATATTATTTTGCTTTTGTGTATCGATGATATGCTAATTGCAGGATAAACCATGAATGAAATCAACGGATTGAAGCAGCAATTGTTAAAGGAGCTTGAAATAAAGGATTTGTGAGCAGCATTAGATTCTTGGGATGAGAATTAAACTAGATAGATTTCAAGGAATTCTAAAGTTGTCTTAAGAAAAGTACACTGAGAAAGTGCCAGATAGATTTAGAGTGCATAATGCAAAGCCCATAAGAACTTCATTAGGAAGTCATTTCAAGTCTCGAAAAGCGGTCACCAAAGACAAATGAGGAGTGGGAGTTCATGGCTAAGATGTCTTATGCATTAGTTGACGGTAGTTTGATGTTTTTGATGGTGTGCATCAGACTAGATATAGCTCATGCAATCGGAGTTGGTAACAAATATATGGTTAATTTAGGAATAAAGCATTGATATTCTATAAAATGGCTATTAGATTATCATACTCTTTTTCATGAAAAATAGTGTGACTCTACAAGGCTTTGTCAGTGTAGATTTTGGTTGTGACTAAGAGCATCTCAAGTTATGCTTTTTTTTACCTTAGGGTACACTTAGGCTCCGTTTGTTTCACGAAAAAATAACTTCTTGGAAAATATTTTCCGGATTTTCCGGCGTTTAGGGGTGAAAAATAAGTTAATCATGGAAAACATTTCCCTCCTATGGAAAAATCTCTTTGAAAAGTGTGGAAAATATTTTCCTCTTTTAAAATGAGGAAAACATTTTCCTCATCTTTTCTTCCTTGTTTCTTTCACACTTTTTTTTTCTTTTTCTTTTCTCGTTCTTCCTCCGCCCTTCGTCGCCATCGCCGGCCACCGCCCTTCGCAACTGCTCGCCGGCCACCCCCACCCCATAGGCCGTCAGTCGTCCCCTCCGCCGGCCACCAATCGCCGAAAATCAATTTCTTGACAAACGACGAAAATTGTTTTCCGATTCATTTTTAAGTATTAACCAAATACCGAAAAATATTATTATTTTCCAGAAAAATAACTTTCTGGAAAATATTTTCCGAAAGTATCACATTTTTTGTAAAACAAACGAAGCCTTAGTCAGTTGGACCTCTAGACCTCAAAAGTTTGTGTACCTCTCAACCATTGAGCTACAGAATGTTGCTTTGAAGCTAGCAAGTAGAGGATTTGGTTGAAAATTTTTCTAAAGGAAATAAATAAAGAGCATGATAACATTGGTCTTTTCCATAACGGTCCGAATGTTATTTGTCTTCCAAAGAATTTTGTATTTCATTCCAAAGAAAAGAACATTTGGTTGAAGTATTATCATATCATTTGCTGATACATGATGGGATGCTATCATCGAAGAAGATTTTTGGTGCAGAAAAACTAGCAGATAGGTTAACCAAGGCTGTCACATTGAAAAACTAGAGCTGTCATTATCTATGGTCTCCATGGTTTGTGATGAGAAGGCCGTTGCACTAGGACAATTTGATTCCAAGGGCTAGGAAGACTTTACGAGACTATTGCCGTTTTGAAGATCAGTCTCGAAGTAGGAGATTGATGGAGCTATAGAGTTTGATAAAGAAAACTACCGTTAAAGCAGAGAAGAAAGTATTGCTGCTAAAGGTGTATACATGTAATTTTCACCATATCTTGTATGCCTTAAATTCCTGCTACTCCTACTATATATTAGGGCAATCTCTTTTGCAATTGTAACTTGAAACCTGATAATTCTACTAATATTAAAATTAAAAAAAAACCGATTGCGGCACTATGATTTCCCATTTTTTTATTCTAAAGAGGTGTCGACGTCTTTTTCCCTGATTTTTTCTCTTCTACATTAAACCATCCTACCAATGTGTCACCTCCATGATGATTGTAAAGAATTCAGCACTATAACCATGTTGACTGTAACTCGAACTGGGTGGTCCGGGTTTGAAAACATGACTTGGATCAAATGCATCTCATGCAGGTCAACTGATGCTGAAGTTAACTGTTGGGCATAAACTCTCCATGATGCCGTCTTTTCAAAACTGCTGTGCAGATTTTTACCGAATACTTAGCTAGAAACAGTACGGTGCCAAAAAAAAAAAAAGAACAAAAAACAATCAAAAGGGGTATACCATGTATAACACCTTATGGATGCATCTCCCAAATGAGCAGATTAAGGGAAGACCAGGCATTTGTCTAGATGAAGTTTGGGCTAACACAGAAACCCGCAAAGCAAAAAAAAAAAAAAAAAAAGGGAAAACCCCAAGCGAAATCCAGTGACAGATACATAGGGGATCTGGGATACAGTTATCTCTCGTTTGTCCCTCCATAAAACTTGAAACAGAACGTAAAAACCTTGAACTTCCTTAGCTGTTATCATTTTGATAACGAGAACCTTCCTCTGTCATGAGAAGAAAAATAATCAATGTTGGGGCCAATAGGGATGATACCGAATGGATTCATCGAAGGGTGGCTTCCGTAATAGCAGAGCTTGATGTGGTCCATGTTGACGGTGCTGCTTATGCCTGGGATTTGAAAGATATCCTTTGCGTAGTTGAACAAATTCGGATACTCACGTATAAGTTTTTTGTTACACTTGAAAAAAACTGTGTAGACCTGTCGTCACGACAAAAGTTCAAACTCCAATAAACATGTGTGATGAATGAGTAAATCAGAATAGCACAATAGAATTTTCATGTGAGAAGTTAATTAATATATCATGAGCTTCGCTCCGACTTTTCAATAATATGCAGCGTCAGGAACGAAGAAGCAGTATGTCCATACTACTGTACTTTGAGGCATTGAGTGGATACACATTAGAGTTCCTTTTCAGCACAACAAATGTATGTTATAAACGTTTTTCTGAAAGTAAACAAATGCAAGAGACCTTGATTAGTGGATACCTGCTAGACATACTTAAATCTATATGTGTGTGATTAAAATTTTCCTCTAATTGAATTGTTTAACAATTGGTATGCTCCATCATTTTCCTCTCATGTTTGTATGAAAGATCTGTCTGAACCCTTCATCAATTTTTTTTGGACAACAGGTGCCATCCTTAGCGACTACAGGATCTCTACTCTTCATAACTAGTACAAAGTTGTTTACCGTTAATCTAAGAAAAATTTAGACAGACAATGCACAAGTTTTTAAAACTCTGTTCTGTCCCAATCCTCAAACTGTTTAGTCCATACATCTGTACCAAAGTATATTTCTTCCTCCCATGGAAGTCCTTGGGATGGCCACTAACATAACAGCAGAACTACAGAAAAAGGGATTATTAATAGCTAGCACCAATGGAAAGAGGAAGATGAATTAGTGACTTATTGACTGTTAAATATATCCAGAAGAGACCGATTTATGATTTCGATGCTGCAAAAAAAATGAAACGTCAAATGGAAATTCAGGTCAGCTGTTATAACATTGTCAGATGGCAGAGGAGCGTTAACCAACACATTCAAGGAGTGTTAACCAACCTAATAGTATATAAGACTCATTTTTCAACGAAGACTGATGTTTCCAATTGACTTGTTATCTTGACAATCACTTAAAAGTGATAGATGATGAACTTCATCCTTCTGTTTTTATGTTTAAGCTGGTATCTCCTTATTTCATGTCTTCTGTTCACTGTAGAACATCTTTTAGCAAAATTGATAGCATTATTGCATTTAAAGTTTACAAGCGGGGCCAACATCAGTGATTCAAGCATTTATCCAAGGCACAGGTGCCTAGATAACTCAAAGTTCTCACCCTTTAAAAGAAAAATCAAAGCAGTATCTGATTTTGAAAAGACCATAAACAATTTAAAAGGTTCTACTCTGGAACCAAGTGCCTAAGTCCTAGGCCACCTCTGTTTCCAACAACTGGGTTCCATGTCAAAAACCTTGCAAACTTATACCTTGAAGGTTAGTTGAAGCCTTTTACCTGAAACTAGCTCACCCCCAGCTTGCAGGGACATCTATGCATAATAATAGGAAGAAAGGAAACGGTTGATATGTGCTGTGATTCTGGCTTGTCCAGCAGAAGTAAAGACAGAACAGACTTCTAGGAATTGCTTTCTAGACAGCAATTAATATATGTCTGAGATGCTCGAATTCTGATGTAGAAAAGAGTAATCCTTGCTATGCACAATTAGCTATTTATGGATTTTTTTCAATGATAAACTATCTTTTTCAGGGGAAAAAAATCAATGCCCTTATCTTTATCAGGAAGATAAAAGGACAAAGAAAGACAATTTAATCTAAATGATAAGTAATGCAAGTAGCTGCACCTTTTGATGGTGAACTCTATCAATAACTTTTCTACTTTAGGCAGAAGTCGATATGAAGACTTCTATGTCTCTTCATCAGGTTTCTGTCCAACTTCTTTTCTGCCTTTCAGTGTTAGGTCAGAGTTTACCATACAACTACGTCTTTGAAAAAGCCTTGAATAACCATAAAACCCATTATTCCAAGGTGGGTTATCCCCCAATTTCTTTAACCCCATAGAAATGCAGCTGGTGGCCAACCTATTTTCCCTAGCCAGATAAATTGATATACTCATACCTAATAATTGATCCTCCCACACATGCGGCTTCCATAGCCTGGAAATAGGGACTACCTTTTGGCTTCCAAGCACCATGATATTACTCTATAAAACTTTCAGATATAAAAAATTTTCTGATCTGCATGATCCACATTTTGGCAAGCAGAAAGCATACTCACATCCATTGCATTGTATCAAGCTAACAATGCAATTCTAATCTTTCAATAGCATCATTTTAGGGAAGAAGAAAAGAACTTAGAAAGGCATGGGATAAATCACAACACACAATTTTATTGCGAGAGGCTAGTCTGCCCATAATGAGGTAAACCGGATGCCTTATACAGGCATATAGAAAGAGAAAGAACATACAAATACAAAAAAACACTTGTAAACAATTGCATGTGGCTGCTACAATGCTTATTTAGTGAACAATATTATAAATAGAACATACCGACAAATAGTGAATACTGACAAATAGTAACTTGTCTGCCATTATTTACCACAGTATTTTCACTATTTGCTACAGTGCTGCCCTCATGGATGCTGCTCAGGTCCTATGGATCTGCAAGGTCGCTATCTAATAGGTCATTTGCTGACGAGGTGTCCTCAGCATTGAGTTCCTGAGAGAACATTGCACGCCTTGCTAGTTTGATGTCTAGAGCAAGTTGTACCTTTCAAAGTTTTTTGGGGTCACTTTTACTCTTTTCCTTAGTCTTTTGGGAGCATTAGGACCAAGCGCATTGGAGTGAATATGCGAGCCAACTGCCACATTCAGTCCAATCGCTCTCTCAGGACCCTTGGGTGAACCACTCTCTCAAGACCTATGGGACTTTGGAATACTACCAACTGACGTGATAATTGATGCACCTCCATGTGGAATGCTAGACACTTCCAATTGGCCCCAGCCAATGATGCCATAAGAAGAATCTGATGCACCTAGCCTTAGCGCTCCCAGAAGACAAATGAAAGAATAGAAGTGACCAAAAACTTTGAAAAGGTACAACATGCTCTAGACATCAAATGAGCAAGGCATGCAATGTTCTCTTAGGAACTCAATGCTGAGGACATCTCGTCAGAAAGTGACCTATCAGAGAGCAACATCACAGAGCTGTAGAACTGGAGCAGCATGCACGAGGGGGCACTGAGCAGTACTGTAGCAAATAGCGAAAATACCGTAATAAATAATGGCAGGCAAGTTACTGTTTGTCACTGTTCACTATTTGTCAGTATGCACTGTTTATTATACCGTTCACTAAAGCAGCATTGTAGCAGCCACATATAATTATCAGTAAGTGTTGATTTATTTGTGTTGTCCTTCTCTTTTTATATGCCTCTATAAGGCATCTAGTGTACCTCCGTTTGGGCCAACTAGCCTCCCCCAGTAAAATTGTGTGTTGCGATTCCTCCCAAGCCTTTGCAGGTTCCTTTCTTCTTCTCTATAGAATGATTCTATTGAAAGATTAGAATTGTATTGTTAGCTCGATACAATGCAATGGATGTGAGCATGCTCTCCGCTTGCCACAAATGTGGATCCTGTGGATCAGAAAATTTTTGATATCCGAAAGTTTTATGGAGTAATATCATTGTGCTTGGAAGCTAAAAGGCAAGGCTAAGGAAGCCGCATTGTGTGGGATAGTACTTGCTTCAGGCATTTCATGGTTTCGCTCCATAGCCCCTTCATCTATATATATGGAGGGAGAGATGGATAGACTATTGGTGGTAGGATCAATTCCATTCCTTCCTCATTCCAGTACAAGTCCGAGTGGTCCAGTTTACAGCTACAATAAAGGAAAAGGCGCTTGTCTCCATGGCGTGAAGGACCAACACAAACATACTTCAACAGCAAAAAGAAAATAATTGAACATGCCTTATAGATGATAGAATTATCACAGAGAGAATGCTCATAGCTCTCACAGACATCACAAATCAGGTACCTCAAGAGACATGGCTGAACCACCGAAACTTTGCCAGTGACTTTTGCATATGTGCTTACTTCTATACAATACTACTTCATTGACCATAAGCTACATAGTCCAAATCCTTACGTCAACATGACCAACAGAAAAGGCAAAAAAAATTTAGGTAAGGAAACTGTTCTGCTAAAAAAAGAAAGGTTTCCTCCGAGTGTCTAACATGACCAGTGATTTCTGCAAATGTACTTACTTGTCACTGTAAAACCACATAGTCCAAAGCCTTATGTCGACTTGACCAACAGACACAGCAACAAATTCCCAGTTGGGGAAACTGTTCTGCTTGAAATAGAAAGGTTTCCCCTAAGTGTATAGCACGACCAAATCTTGGACAATCAGAAACAGCAACAAATTCCCAGGTGTGGAAACTGTTCTGCTCGACATAGAAAGGTTTCCTCTGAGTGTCTAGCACGACCAAATCTTAGACAGAAGTTGCTTTTACTTTATCTTCATCTCATGTTTCAATAATATCTTCAAGAGTAAGTGATTTTCTTTGTCAATAGGAAATCTAAATGTTTGCCAATCCAAAACAGACAATTCATAGGTGCACCATAAAAGTTCTGATATTTATGTTTCAATGCTGAAAGTATAGTTTTGAATGAATTAATGAACCCCCCCCCCCCCCCCCCCAAAAAAAAAAATGATGATGCATTGGATAATCAATCATACCTCATCAAATCTTATAAGTGTGACAAACAGCCGGATATCCGTCTCACTTAGTATATTACCACAAATATAGCGCTGCTTGCTAAGTATTTCTTCGCATTTGTCCAGAGCTTTGTATAACTTCTCCACAGCCTGCAAGAATGGAATGTAATCAACAGAACCTTTTTTTTTCCCTTTTGTTTTACTAATAGAAAAAGTAAACCTTCGCAAGAGCGGACCAAGGAGGTGCAGCTATTTATTGGTTAGAAAACGAAAGTACAAGGAAAGAGATCCAAAAACTCCAAGAAAGAGAGTGGATCAAGTTTAGAGACGATAAGGACCCAAGTAAGGACCCAAGGGATCCAATTCACAAAAAAATCTGGTGGATTCTCGGATGAAATTTCTTTTGTAATGATTAGGATGCTTCTTTTTTCCATTGAACTTTTGGTTTAATGGTCGTGCTACCCAAGGCCTTTTCAATGTTCAACAGGTGTTAAAATCCCTCTCTCGCCCGAGATAGTTTATAGGTTACCGCCCTTGGTGCTCTATCAATTGTTTCCTTATCATGTAAAAGAATCTAATCATCATGCCATCTCCCAGAGAGAGACGTTCATTGTCAGCAAGGTTGACTTTAAGCCCCAGATATGCCTCCAAGAAGAGAAAAACTGATCTATACAATAAATCCACAATGTCTCAGGTGCATAGGATCATTTTTTTGTCAGCAAAAGTAGGCTAAAGTTCACTTTAGTGCCAAAACTTTCAAAACAATCACTTAAAAAAGTGATCGCCTTTCAAAAAATTGACACTTAAGTGATTTTTTTGAAAGTTTTGGCATTGGAGTGATCGTTTTTTTTTTAAAATTAGTACTTAAGTGATCGTTTTTCAAAATCGTTTTGAAAGTTTTGGCACTAAAGTGAATGTCATACACAAGTTTTGTCACTTGTAGTGTACTTTAGCTGCAAAAGTATATAATCATTGGAACATGGAATATTTGGATAAATTAACCATTCATAAACCAATCTTTGCAGCCTATCTGGAGGGTGCATGGCATTTTGCTTAATACGTCCATCACTAGAGTGAAAAGTACGGGGTGAATTGGGTCCCAGAAAAATTGAACAAACCATCTGCAGGGAGGTTCAAACCATTATCCGATGCAATGTTCAATACTGGAACCTGAATTTCAGGGAGGTTCAAGCCATTATCTGATGCAACCTTCAATACCAGAACCTTAATTTCCAGTTAAAAGAAGGAAGAACTCCTGGAAACCCAGTCAATTAGAGCATCTTCCTCATGCCTTTTCTTACTGTTCATAAATGTCAGGTGTGACCAGGTTGCAGATCACCAAACATTTTTTTTTTTTTTTTTTTCTTTTTTTTTTGCAGTTTTGGGATTTTTGGAGGGGGGGAGGGGGGGAGGGTTGTTGCTGGTGTTTGAATGGGTACCAACCCAACTAATAATTGAGGAGACAAACACCTCTAAAGAAATACTATTACTGGCAGGCCCCAAAAATTTCAAAGAATGAAGTCACCCACTCTATGTAACAAATAGGGTGTTGAAGTTGTTATCCAACATCGCTTGATAATGGGTCTTATATGCTCTTTATTTTCATGTGGTCTCCCTCCATTTAAAAGCTCAAGCTTTTGGGTTGGACTTTCTAACATAAGGTAGTACCAACAGTCTAGAGAATTTTTCGTACGAATGATCCAAAACAAAGGAAAACATCTGATATGGATTATTTCCCTCCACTTGAGGAGAAATTATCTTTTTCACATTGGAGTAGATGCATTCTTGATTTACGAAAATATACTTTTACAGATGCTTGCAAGAATCAACATTAATCAGATTTTTTTTTTTATGAAATTTTTCAATTAGTCTTCAGAGAATTGCCTTCAGCAAGTTGTTTTCACCTCATTCATTTCCACATTATCACTCTGTTATAGAACATATGTGACATTCCCATATCTGTTATTAAAGAAGAGGGAAGTATCTCCACCGTGTCATTTGCTAGTCTATATGTTGTCTACATCAAACAAAAGCGATGTTCTCCCACTGGAATGAGGGTTATATAAAAGCATACAAGTGGAAAATTTTAGCATTTAACACTAGTGACAATTCAGAGTAGTGAAGATAATACCTCTTCGTAAGGCTCCTGCTGTTTGGCGAACCCACATTTATAAACTCCATCATTTATACAGTCATATATCCATTCATTAGCTTCGTCTATCTGGGCTCGCAAGTGAGGAGGATAAAGGTCAAGATCGGCATTCTCTGCAAAACCATTGAACTCAGAATTAAGCATGCGAATGATCTCTGAGCTCTCATTGTTGACGATTGTCTTCAGATTCTTATCCCAGAGAACCTATCATAATGCGCAATACATATGTTGTGAGCACTGGCAACTTGCAAGTTAAAGACACAAGGAGCAGTAATTGAAATAGAATAACCCCTCCACAGAAATGTCACGTACAGGAACTGTATATTTTCCAGAGTAGACCGTACTTGCAATCTCATAAAGTTCTCTCACACTTCGAGCTCCATTTATAGGGTCAGGCTCTGCTCCAGGTTCTTCAGTGTTGGAAGCAGGGAAGACCCATCCAATATGTGTGTCACCATCTTTTGTTTTCTCCCATTTCGATCTGACCACCTGACATGAAATGGATAACTTAAAGCTGATCTAATACCATTAGGATGAGCTAACTAAAAACACTATGCCCATTACTGTATGGCCAATGATCTTGTCAAGTCCTTTAATCTTCAAGTATGCAAGGCATCTGCATGCCCAGGGACAAGCAAACGACACATAAAGATGGTATCGTCCAGATTCGGCAGGGAAAGGAGAACTTGGATCCTGAGAAATAAAATTACGGAATGCAGAAGGGCTTCTAACAAAAGCACCGGATTCAGAGAACTCGTTGATTGAGGAACGAGCCATTCTTATTGTGAGCTGAGGAAGAAATCATGAGGAGAACATTAATCACCTCCATTATTTAACAATAAAGTCAGGGCATTATCATGCAATGCCATCATGATCAGATTCCAACAGCAGATCAAGCATGCACCAAAGGAAAGATCAGTTAAAATTTTATCGGTGAAGGAACTAACAGGAGGGTATGGAAGCATCACATTGTTTAAGCTGAACCCTATTAAACTAGAGGAAAAGAAATACGTTAGAGAACAAAATTGAAGACACAACATGAGTTGGATGACACCTACACGTCCTAGCCTACTGAAGAAAATATAACAAGCAAAGGCCCCGTGATTCATGCGGTAAAACAACTTTACAAAGAAGTAGCAGGGTTGGTAATAAGGTTCTTGGTGAGAACAAAACCGATCTAGGATACTTAGATAATCATCACATCATAAGCATACCTACGAGGATTTATCTACTAAGGGCCACATGCAGAGCATTGCCATCCACAACCAAAATTCACTAAAGGAGAACAAGAATTTGTCCTGTAGAAGTACCGAAAATTGCCACACTGCAATACGGAGATTTAATCTGGAACAGCAATCCAGAATTACTAAAGATAGCCATTTTAGCAAGGAGGATCTTCCCCATTAACGGAACCACACTTCCTAACATGGGATTCACAAATTGCAATTCTTCTGGAGTCATTCGAACTTTTCTTATACACGGAACTAGCGTACATCGAACATGTCAAATAGTCAAAGAATCATCATGTATGGAGGGTTCCAAGTCAGAAATCTGAACCCAAGACCACCCAACTTTGTAATGTTCTTCTCTTTTTTCATTCTATTTCAAGAGACATAAGTGCTTCAAATGTGAATGGGAAAAGAAGCAGAAACTCTCAGTAACCAAGCCTTCATTTCGAAAGATGATAATTACTAACCAAAGGAAAAACAATCATTGCCCATCAATCGCTATTCGCAATCAGCAAAGACTGATTAACTTTTCAGAATGAACAACGCATTGAAGAGGCACATTAACTTGCATATCAGTTCAAAGGCGACAAATACTCAAAATCAATCAAGAGCTGAAACGATCGTCACAGAATTCAGTGAGAAACGGTATTGGCAATGCAAAGGCCCTGAAGGGAGGGTAGACGAGAACCCTGTTAGGAGATGGGGAGAGTGCGAAACGCCTCTGCTGGCGACCGGGAGCTGGAGAGAACAAGAATGGCCTGGCAAGGGACATCCTTACTCTGTTTTTGCGCCTTCGAGCGTTAGACTCACGGGACTTCGGCGAATTTCTAATTTAGCCCCAAAATTTTCTTCATTTTAAGTTTGGGTATAGGGGCACCGGAGACGGAATTTCTTCATTTTGCTTTTGCTTTTGCTTTTCTTTTTCTTTTTCTTTTTTTGAAAAAAAAAAGTCTGCTCTGGCTTTTGCTTTTGCTTTTTTTTTCTTTTTTCTTTGAAAAAATAAAAGTATAAAGTCTCCTCATTTTATTAATCAAGGATATAAAATGGATCTTATTTCGAATAAGTACCTGAAGTGGCCAAATCATCCCAAACAATGAAGTAGACAAATCGTCTCAGATAAAGCTTTTTTGAAGAATCAAGTTTAGTATTTTGCAATAATTTCACGATAGTAATGTGTCTTCTGTGGATTGATTTGTTATGGCTTTCTATGTTTTAATTTTATCTTCCGCATGCGCCATATTATAACATATAACAGATTAACAGAGCACGGTAGTAAAGTGACGATCTGGGACGTCACAAAGTCATTGAAAATTGTTACGTCAATCGGTCTTCCTCTTAGTAGGAATGTACAAGATAATGCATTATCAATTTAAAATAGGGCTAACACCATTAAAAACCCAAAACTAATATATCCGTGCTATAATTATCTCAAACTAATTTTTGTGTCATAAAAACCTACAAACTGATACACCCTACCACATTTTACTCTAAATTAATTTTCGTGTCATAAAAATCTTAAAATGGACATCCATGCAATATTTACTGGAAATGGGCTTTTTGGGGGTAATGTGGCACTGGTGTACTAGTCTTGGGGTAAATGTGACAGAAATGTACGAATGTGAGAGTTTTTATGAGAAAAAAAAATTAGTTTAGGGTAAATATATCATGATAATACCATTTGACGTTTTTGGTGATTCAACCCTTTCAAATATATGTTGATTCTCACATTATTACTTTCTTTCCTTTACATCTCTCTTTCATTTTCAGAAAGTTGTATATAGATAACTAGTTACATTGCTGAACGCACGCACGATGACGCACGATAGCAATATCCTTTTATGAGTTGAAATTATATTAAATATTTCAAGTGCATGTTTCTTACTATTTTTCTTTTAAATTTTTAGTGATAGAATTGATTAAAGTCAAGAAAAAATATTAGGTGAGCTGGGACCAACACGTCGCTGTGCTCCCCGCCCTACCTAAAGTCAATCATGATGTCCCATTTGTATGGCTGCATCCCTCTCACAATGCGCTTGCCAAAAAACAAAATCCAAATCTTAGTCGGCTTTTCGTACTACCCTCCGCCATTACAACCAATTATATATATATATATATATATATATATATATATATATATATGATGAAATGAGGCACGGAGCCGGGGGTTGACTCTGGAAATGGGTTTTGTTTTGTGAATAAAATGAGACGCACCAATCCATTTTATTGCAGAATGTTGACATTTGATTTTTGATCAATTTATTTTTAGAAATTTTTTAGAAAATCCATAAAAATTCATAAAATTAACAAAAAAATCAACTTTAGGGACCTCAGCCTAACCTAGGGAACCAATTTAGAGCAAAAAATAATTTTCCATATTTTCCATATTTTTATGTATTTTATTTTTAAAAAATTCATAAAAAATCAACAAAAAATGAGAAAATTGAAAAAATTAACTTTGGATACCTCAGCCAAGCCTAGGGAACCAATTTTGAGCAAAAAATAATTTTTCTTATTTTTCGTATTTTTCTGCATTTTATTTTCAAAAATTCATAAAAAAATCGATAAAAAATGAGAAAATTGCAAAATCAACTTTGGAAGCCTTAGCCAAGCTTAAGGAACCAATTTTGAGCAAAAAATAATTTTCTTTATTTTTTTCATTTTTAATATTTTTCAGAAATTAGGAAAATAATCAAAAATTAATTAAAAAAATAGTATTTGAGGCCAGAAAATTACAAAAAATAGTAAATATTATTATTTTAATTTTATCTTAATTTTGGATGAATAAATTTTGAAAAATTCAATTTGGAATTTAGGGTTTCTTTATTAATTTCATTTTCTCATTATTTAAATAATTTCTAGAAATTCTATTTTAGCTTTGTAATTTTCCAAATTTGCATTTTTAGAGTCGTGTCATCCTCCTCTATTTTTAAAAATTAAAATCCAGTCCAAAAGCCCTCATAATTGTCCAATTTCGCTAAAAAGGATCAGAATGCAATTTTTGATTTTTTAAATTAGTCCCTAAAATCACTAAAAATGCAATTAAAAATTTTCTAGGGACTAAATTGAAAATAGGGCGACGTCACCCCCTAGATTTTGACCTCCTGAATCCATTGGCGGCGTCAATTTTTGCAAAAAAGGCCATATAGGGTTTGGATTTTGCAAAATGGGTTCTCGGTTCAAACCCAAAATTTGGGGTTTTTTGCGCAAATACTGGAGAATTTCTGAGAAAAATGCCATCTACAAGTAAATGCCATGCCCCTGAGTCCAATTTTGGTGTTAATTTTGGAAGAAATGGACCAATTTGGAGTCTAATTTGAGATTTTTGGCCAAAGCGGGTCAGCCGAATTGGGTCAACCCAACCCGTTGACCCATGATGTTCATCTTCTTCCTAGGACCTCTGGCGCGCATGTTGATTTTCAAAGGGAGTTTGTTGAAAACCAGAGATCCGCGGAGATTAGGGGAGTTGGTTTGGCGAAGATCAGCGAAAGATTTGGGGGATTTTTCCGTTGATGTGTTTCGGTAGCCAGAGACATTATAAAGGGGATCGAGAGAGGAGAAAGGGGGGACTCGGTTTTGGAGAGGTTGGAGAGCCATTGAAGGAGTTGGCCGAGAAGCTTCCAAAAGCTTTATCAGACCATTCAACGAAGGATCGAGCTCCAATTTCAGCTACACGATCATCCTGGAGCTTGGAGGAACCACCAGGGCTGAGCAGTAAGTGATTTCTTCATCTAGATAGCCTTACGCCATTGACGCACAGCTCAAGGTTCGTTAATGGCGGATTTTCCATTTCTCCATTGTTCTCGGTGATTCTTGCTGTAAAACGTTCCTGCTACTGCGCTGATCCTCCCTTTGTTCCCTTTTTTTATTTTCGCCGTGCAAAACTCTCGAGTCGACCTAAAAAAATCTTTGGCCACTGTGAACTCTGTACGCTATGTTTTGGGCTTCGTCGAGGTCAATGGATGCGCGGATGTGGTTCGGGCCGATTTAGGTTAAGTTTTTGGCCAAAAATGGTATGTGTTAGTCGTTTCTTGTTCAGGAGTGATTTAGTATGGAATTGGAGAGTTTTTGTCGCGATTTAAACTACCTTTGGAGCACTCCGGCGAGCCTTCGACAACTCCCCGACGATCGAAGTTCCTCCGATCGTCTTCCCCAGTGAGGGTTGACCAGGTCAACGGTTGACCTGGTCAACGCTGACGTGGCGATGACATGGCTATCCACGTCAGACGCCACGTCAGCCGCTAGTCATATGACCAATAGATCCGACAGATGTGAATAAGCCATGTGTCATCATTATGGAATTTCAGGAAATTAAAAGTTTAGTTTAAATTTTATAATCATTTTTTAGATATAAAAATAATGGACGGCCGGGATTTAGCCGAGATGTTTGATCTCAGCCGCAAATTCAGTATGAGCGATGGACGGCTAGGTTTAGTGACAGGTGGCAAATCTCAACCGTCGGATTGAAATAGGTAGAAAATGAATAAAAAATAGAATAAGAATCTGATAAAAAAAATCTCAAAAAATCTTCAAAACTACGTCGTTTTCGAGTCGGGTTTGGGTAGTGGGCCGGGTCAATATGGCCCGGTCCGTATAACAAATAAAAACAAATAATAAATAATAAATATAATAAATAAAAATAACAAAAAAATTCAAAAATATAAAGACAAAATATATTAAAAGTCAACCCGGCGTCGTTTTGGTTTTGAATAGAATTTGGGTCAACCGGGCCGGGTTGACCCGCCCCCCCGGAAGAATAAAAATACATATTAAATATTAAATATTAAAAAATTGGAAATTATTACGTAAAAAATTCAAAAAAAATAATAAAAAGATTCCAAAAAAATATAGAAAATTTCAGAAAATTTCAAAATAAGAGAAATAATAAAAAAAATTCGGAAAACAATAAAAAAATCATAAAAATCATAAAAATCATAAAAAAATTTTAGAAAAATCCTAGGAAAGTAAAAAAAATAGGAATAATTTAAAAAAATGTAATAAAAATAAAATAAAAGTGGGAAAATGAAAAAATCCATAAAAATTAGTTAGAAAATATAAAAAAATGTGTCAAAAAAATAAGGGAAAAGTAGAATTAATAAAAAAATTCAAAAAACGTTAAAAAATCAGGAAATTTCAAGAAATACAAAAAATAGGAAAATAATAATAAAATCACGAAAATTATGAAGAAATTTTGAAAAAATAAAAATTCAAAATCCCCAAAAATGCCCCTTTAAAAAATAGAAAAGTCCTTTGAAAATTACAAAAAAATTAGAAAACCTAAAAAAAATCAGAAAAATTAAAGAAAATTCAAAAAAAAATTGAAAAAATCCAGAAAAATTCTCAAAAATTCTGTAAATTAAAGAAAAATCATACCCAATTGGTTTGATCAATTTTTATATTTTTGACCTCCCGAGCCTTTCGGAAATGACCATTTTGCCCCTCTAGCCAACTTGACCCAAATTTCTCCAAATCCTTCTTGAACTTAGTAGGCATTTCCTCTAGGTTTTTGAGACTCCCTTAGGCTCATCTTGATTTTTCTTGACTTGATTTGATGTGAATTCTTAATTTCTTGATTGTGCAATTATCCTTCATGATTGTGATTGATAGGACAGTTGATCCCATTTTACATGAACCCTTTAGGTTTCCTTAGGACTCATTGTACCCAAAGAACACCTGCATGAACCCTCTAGATTAGGAAATCACTCAATTTAGGTGCCGAAAGAGTGTCGATAGCAATATCGACGTAACTAAGTCCCCGAATCTAGATCTCTGGTTTTCGTAGAATCGAACGATCTCTCCCAATTGTTCGATAGGGTTTCCAATCATACCCTCCAATAAATGATTGGTGGCGACTCCGATGGCATGCACACCGTTCACATGTCACCCGACCACACTAAGGTCGATCTCAATTTTAAATTCTCCTGACGCGATTTGGTATGGGCCTGGGAGGGCCCGAGCTAAGCCCAGATATCTAAATGGGCCTAGCAATCCATTAACTCCCTCGGGATCCGGAAATTTCGGAAGGGTCGAGACACATAACAAGGAGGAAGTGAGCTAATTCAGCTGATTTTCCATTTACACAATCAGGTCTCCATTGTAGCCTTTTGGTGGCTAAGGGGTTGCATGATAACACTTCTGAAGCAGAATTTCTACTTCATAAGTAATTCTAGAGTAGAAATCCGTTTAATAATACAACTTTTGAAGTAGAAATCCGTTTGGTTTGTAACTTTAAAATTTTCTTTTTGAAGTAAGTTTCTCCATCAGAAGTCATTTTTGGAGAAGTTTTGAGAAGCAAAACTAAGTAATGTCTCCATGAGAAGTCATTCTATAGCCGTTCCTTTTGATATTCCTATCTCTCGCGTCTGTCCTCTGTATCTCTCTTCGCTCAAGGGTTCGCTCGTCTGTGCTCTGTGCGAAGGTTGATTGCGAAGGGTTTGCTCCTCTCTCTTTGCTCGAGGGTTTGCTCGTCTGTCTTCGCTCAGATGGTTCGCTAAAGTCGCTTCTATCTCTTCGCTCGTCTGCAAAACGAAGGTCTGTCTTCTCCGACCTTCATAAAAAAAAATGCTACAAAACCCTAGAGACTTTGCCAAGAGAGAGAAGCATTTGCTGTGGCCACCTCTGAGTTGCCTTCTTTACTGAGCTACCGCAAGGTCCTGGGCGAACCCAGTGAGTAGCACCAATCGTGTGTTTCAAAGTTGATTGATTGGCATGTCGTAGGCTTCATTCTTGCTATATCTTGCCTGCCAGTTTCGTATTCTACACTTATGTGATTAGTCCGAGGATTAGTCCTCGCGACGTCATTACCCTGCTTTTTTCAATTGCCTGCCTTATTGTTTTCTTCGCGCCTGGTTGGTGGCTCACCTGATGATGATGCATCCGTGTATTCAGTTGTCGATCTCGGGCCGTTGGTGGATGAGTAACACTATCGATGAACTTGTGGTTGTATTTCGATTTATCCTTTGTTTGTGGTGCCCCAAAGAGTAGTAGGCTCTGTTCTTTTCGAGGTTCCTTCTCAAGATTGAATACTGAGAAGAGTTGAAATTTGGCCAATCCAATGTCTATCGACTAGTAATAGTTAAAAAGGATTGTTATTATTAGGTTGTCAACAAACCTCATTCTGATGGACTTTTTTAGTTGCTTGCAGAACAATCCCATTGCGAAATGTGATTATGAATTTGATAGGTTACACTATGATATTTCACCATTTTTTCCTTATTTTGTGGTTTGCTAAATGTAGTTTGACGAATAACTCTTTGATATTGCAACCCTCGAAAATGAAACCGTGACTAGATTTTGTTATTTCATCAGTGAGTGCAGGGAAATGGGCAGGCAAGAAGTCAAGGCCTTCATTCCGGAGTCAGTGTTGTGTTGTAATTGATAGGTTAATGGCTCAATTAATTTCGTCGGTTACGATATGAATTAATGTCGTCGGTTATGACATGAATTAATGTTGTCGGTTACGATGTGGATTAATGTCGTCGGTTATGACATGAATTAATGTCGTCGGTTACGATGTGGATTAATGTCAGTGTAACCGACGTTTTTCCAGTCTATAAATAGACGTATTTCAGAAGTTCAGAAGGACGAAAAGCTCACACTCCAAGTGCATTCCTCTAGTTCGCTCATAGTCGTCCTTCAAGTGTGCCGGTTTCGAGAAGTGTTCAACAGAGTCCTGTTCGTATAGTGTTGATACAAATAGGTTCGAGGTGTTGTATCTTGGGAGGCATAGTTCGTGAAGCTGCTTAGCACCGTTGGCAGGAACTAATCGCCTTAAGGAGATTCGGTTAGCCGTACCTCACTCCTGTCTAATCCTGTTTCC
>JAGVVM010000292.1:0-43888 GCA_019149425.1 Psidium friedrichsthalianum | reverse complement strand
AAACAAAAATGGACCGAATGGACATCGATCAAACACCCGTCGCCAAACTTCGTGGGTCGGGAGTAACCAAAACGGACCGGAATGGACATCGGTCATCCTCCAGTCTTCAAAGCATCGGGCCAAAGCCAAATGAAAATAATGAACTATCTAATCGGACATGCACAATCACCAATGAGTTAAGACAATTCAAACGCTCAAAGAAAGTGTAACACGTGCTGATTAAACTTCATTGAGACCATTTTTTACATTTTCCAATGTATTAACACAAAAAATACGAATTAAACCATACTATCCATGAACATTCTTAGGGAGAAAGCAGTAACCAAAATACAAAGAAAAAATGAAATGTATGCAAAAATTCTGAGATTTTTATGTGGATGGGAAAATGTGTCGTTGACAACTTTCATGTTTTACATTCTTATTGAAGAGACACTCATTTTCGTGTAGAAAATGGTCTTTCATGAGAGCTCAGCAGCAAACAAACGAATTTCACAGAACAGACATACTTCAGGATTAACTCAAATGGACACTCAAATCTCAAAATTAATGCACCAAACTTTCCAGTCTACTAAACAAAACCCCAATGAACAACTTTCATTTTTGTGAAGTTTCAAAAGAAGACTTTAAACATGAGATAACTACGAATCAATATGACCACGCACAGAAAAATACTCAGACTCAAGGACGCCAACAGAATTGCATGATTTCATTAAATGCATTAAAAATACGAAACGTGCATGAATATTTTTGTATTTTTTATATGTTATGCATTAAGATCTTATGAACAAATGTCATGAAGAGGTCTTTATGAAACGAAGTCTAGAATAACCATGGAAATTCATTTAGCGTGAAAGGTCAGATTAGAAAATTCCATCTCAGGTTCTGATCACCATATTTCCAGATTTCTGCTCTCAATTTCGGGACCCTTTTGACATAGCAAACGACGTCCATTTTCGCGCCATAATATATCAAATCGAAGATCTCGAAGTCATCTACGAATGTTCAGTATATTTGTTTTCGAGATTTCGTCATCTAAACACGAAAAATTGAGTTACCAGATAATTGCACATGCTGATGCGCCTAGAGCTCGTTGGAGATGAATCCGTCGCGTCGCCAAGGCTTGTTCCACGGCGGCGAATTTTTCTCTCTCAAAATTTTTTCTCTTGAAATCTCTCCAAATTTTTTTCTCCCCTTCAAAATCTCTCATTTCTTCCTCCTTTCTCTCTACTCCCATCTTCCTTTCTCTATCTTCATCTCTCCTTTTAATTTTTCCCCATCCTCCTTTCTTTATCTCCCTTCTCCCTTCTAATCACCATCTTCCATCTAATCTTTCCATCTCCCATTCTAATTCTTCATCTTCCCTTCTAATTCCACCATCTTCCATTCTCCATCTTTCCTTCTAATTCTCCATCTTCCCTTCTATATCTCCCCTTCTCCATCTTCCCTTCTAATTCTCCATCTTCCATTCTAATCTCCCTCTCCATCTTCCTTTCTAATTTCTCCACTATCCCTAAAATTTTATGTATTTGCAATTCAGCCCTGAAGTTTTATGTATTTGCAATTCAGTCCCTGAAGTTTTATGTATTTGCAATTCAGTCCCTGTGGAAAATTTCTTTTAAGTTCAAAACTTCATAAGCCTTTCGGCACACCTCCCTCACGCTCAATCCAATCGTTTGTCAATTTAAGCTCAAATCCTCCGTCGTTAGCCATAATAAAATGCATGACCGACAAAAAATTAAATATGCAATGCATGAAAAAATTAATTTTTGGTGAGAACAAATTCTCATTTTTTTATGTACTTAAGTGAATGAATTTTAAAAGTCAAAATTTAGGTGTCAACAGCTGCCCCTCTTTGAGCGGAGACTCGTAGAGGTTTCGCTCAAAGACAAATTGAACCTAAATTTTGACAATGCAAATGAATGATGATGATGATTTTGATTTTTTTGTGGGGAGTTTTAATCCCATTTTATATGCAAGTGCAATGATGCATGATGTGCAAGACTGTAAATAACATGTGTTAAGATTTCTCTGCTCCGAGAAAACGGATTAAAGAAACCTGCACATGGATCGCATATAAAATGTCGGTCTTACCAGACACTTCATAATGCTAGTGATTCCCTTAAGCTCCAGGCATTTTGTGGATGCAAGAATCTTAAGGTACTGGTGCCTATCCGTTACCAGAGGTTTCCCCTGATGCGAGAAAGCGCAAGATCTGTAAGGGGATGTGTCCACTGCATCTCTTCGAGTGGAGTCACATAGTTTCTTTCAAGATCATTAGAGCTGGTCCTTGATGATCTGAAAGGGTATCAAACCATAAGAGCATGTCGATTATGGTTTTGATAAAATTTGTCGAGACCACGAGAGCATGTCGATCATGGTTCGAACAAGCATCCAGACACAAGAGCATGTCGATTATGAACTGGATGGATAAGATCAAGAACATGAGAGCATGTCGATCATGAACTTGATAGGGTACCAAAATCACAAGAGCATGTCGATTATGATTTTGATAAAATTTGTCGAGACCACAAGAGCATGTCGATCATGGTTCGAACAAGTTTTTCATGCAGGTCACAAGAGCATGTCGATTATGAACTGGACGAAATTTAGAAATGTGCTTTCTCATTGGTGCAAACTCAAAGTTTGCGATTTTTGAAAAGGGTTAGAAAACTTACCTGGGTTTCTGGGTAGTTGAAAGGTAGACTTCTTTCAAGATCATTAGAGCTGGTCCTTGATGATCTGAAAGGGAACGAGATCACTAGAGCTGGTCTTTGATGATCCAGAAGAGTTTCGAGATCGCTAGAGCGGGTCTTGGACAATCCGAAAGGAAATGTGCCGCCAATCTCACAGGGCGGTGACCACATCGAGAGGGTGTGCTATACGAGCCATGTCAGTGTAAACACAAGATATTCAAAAATGGGTTCAGAAAACTTACCTGAGAGCTTGGAAGGTGGCCAGGTGGACACTTGCCAGCATGGCTTTGTTCATTCATCATCCTTGGATGGATTTCAAGACCTCATGAGGTAATCGAATATTAGGGATGCATGTGCTTAAACAATGTTTAGATGTAACATGTATAGGCATGCATACTGAAATTCATTCAGTGGATTTATGCAAAACTATTCTGTCAAGTTTGCATTACCAATTCTGTTCAAGGAGGTAATTACATTGTGAATACCTCGAATGTACTCTGAATGGGGGACTTCAGTCCGAAAGGGCTTTCTCCTACTCTCGAGGAAAGCTATTTCTCCTAACTGCAGGATTCAAGAGAAATCACTCAATCTTACCATCATCACTTTCAACAAGGGTCTGAGTAATCTCGCAATTGGTACGACCAAGCCGATCTGGAGGTCTTGATTGGGACCGTAATATAGGCTAGGTCAATGGTTTACCAAATGGGACTCCTGTGGAGTCAAGGCTTTTTGAAAGAGATCTTCATCATCTGCTCCGGGTTTACAAGTCAAGAACCCTGCAAAAATGAGAGAGAAATAATCTTGCTCGAACTTCTTCGAGCGATACTTAAAATCATTCAACTCTACGTTAATTCATGTGCCCTAATCAGAAGAGACTTTGAAGGGTTGTAACGTAGGTTAGGATTTGGGACTGAGAAAAAGGCTCGCTTTGGCTCAGAAAATATATGAGAATGGCTTGATGCTAGTGATCATTGCTGTCTTATCACCGATCTTGGCCTTCTGAAATTGATTTCAAAATGTGCCATCACTGCTTGAGGATGGAGCTTCCGCTGATGATTGCAATTTCCATTTGACTCTCTTGGAGACTCTTTCTTTACAAGTCTGTCATTTGGGATTTTTAAAACAAATGAACAAGGATTTGAATGGGCATTGGCCTTGCTTTTGATAGGCATTTTGCTTTTTACTGCCCGGATTTTTGTGGGATTAGCCGTTGCTTTTCTTAATCCGACTCCCATTTTCTTTCTTGAGAGAGAGCTATTTTTTGACACCTCTCTTTCTTTTCCTTTCTTTTCTTTGTAAGGGATGATGCTAGACACTACATGAGAAATCTAGCATACGAGATGAGTTCACTTTGGGATTCTTTACTGCCCCGATCTCTTCAGTTCTGTCATCTTCAATTTGGAACGAGCAATGATCACCAACGGGGCTTGAGAAATGAATATATACAGGCTCAATTGGGCTGTACAATGGATGTAGTGTATAGGATAGAGAAAAGAATGCTCTTCATCATCCTAAGGCACTTGAATTAAAGTTCGAGTAAAATGCAAAGCAAGACCCGAAGATTGATGCTAGTCTGAGCAAGAGAATTTCTAACCATTTACCTCATGCCGCTGCTGGAATTACCTCGTCTTGCCCCAATGTGGGGTGGTTCTTGACAGGGGTAAGAAAATGAAACCGCCGCTCAAGGGGTTTGCAATGGACACCTGTAGTGTTTAGATAGAGAAATGGATGCCTCTGTCGCTTCGGCTATCGTACCTTTTGCAAGAAAACCCATCACCTTGAGGAATGCGGCACCTATTTAGCACACAACTCACTGTGGATATGGGACATGTATGAAAATGGGATCGCCTTTCATCATACTGTCATGCCCCATTCTACACATTCGATGTATCATGTAAAGGTTATGCTCCAAGTCAGAATTGGCAAATTGAACATGCAGAAGGGTCATACATGAATCATGGCATGTGCAAACACGATATGAATGTGGAAATTTTAGCATCATGCATGTTTGTGAAATGAGCAGGTATGGAAGAAAATTTTCAACAATGAGACGATTTGAATTGCCCCTGGACGTGCTGACTGAACAAATTGAGGGTGTACTCATTAAGTCAAGGAGTGGCTTGTCTCTGACTTTGCCCTTGCAAAACAAAATGCATGGGTTAAGCGAAGCGTTTGGGCCTTTTCAATGTTAACAACCGTCACGGTTGTCGGTCGAACGGCCCTTTTTCAATCCAGGGTTGCCATCAATTTGCCCTCGTTTTATCAACGAGGATCTTATCAGATGATCATAATTCATCGCTTGGGGTTGTCTCCTTCAACATGTTAAATGTTAGTATAAAAATGTCCTGTAAAAAGAAAAGGAGATGTGTTAGCCAGTATTAGAAGGGATAAACTGGAACGATACTGGTTTACCCTTCATCTTGAATGTTTTGCGTGGCTCTTTTTATCAGCTTCACCGGATCGAGTTTGTCTCCAGTTTTCGTTGGACACTTTATCATTTGGGCTAAGGCTTGGGGACCGAGCTTGGATTGTTGCAGACCACTGCTACTTCCCATGCCATTAGGCCCATTGGACCGTAGGCGTCCATGTGAGCTTTCCTTTGAGTGTTAATCCTCGAGATGACGCGGTCTTGTCGCATTGCATTAGGTGACTTCACATCACGGTACTTTTCAGGGCTATTTAAAATCCCTGTTAAAAATGGAAGTAATTCAGAACTCGAGACAATTATGGAAAAATTAGAACGATACAAGATTACCGATCTTTGAGATTGTTCGGGCCTTTTGTTCGCCTCTTTCTTGTTTGAAGTCATCCATCCAGAGGTGATGTTCAGGGATTGATTTGCCCCCGATTTCGTTCAACAAGACGATATCGCATTCGGGCACGACTGTATTCTTGGGCCGGTTTGCAAATTCCTAAAAATAGAAGAGATCCAATTTAAAACTGGAGCGTTTGAGGGTAAATTGAAACGATACGGAGTTACCCTTCGAGTTTGCGGGGACTTTTACTCGCGATTAATTCGCTGCGAGTTCGGTGCGATGGCAGACTCGGACATTTAACGAGGGAAAGCGAAATGATTACTTCTTACTTTTGCGGTGATTCTATACATTCATAAAAACAGAAAATATCCATGCAAGGGAATGAAAGCATATGCAATCTGGATTAGTTTTTCTTCCTCTGCAGGCTCTCCAGTCGTCAGCAAGCTTCATTCCGAATCAGGTACACATCGACCATATTGAAGGTCCGGTGGTCACTGCTGAGCATGCGCATCACAGCCCCGATACTCCACCGACGTCAAACTGGTCGATCATGGCTAAAAAATCATCGTCAATGTCCGCTTGGTGGTGATCCGTCCCTCTTTCTCAGGAGGTATCGACGCTGATCCAGTAGGATTGGTCTTTTTGCACCCTGCTCCAACAGAACTCGATCCTGTTATGAACTGATCTAACTCACCTCTTAAACGGGCGTTCTCGATCTTCAGGTACTGTCTTTCGTCGAGCGCGAGGAGGCTATGGCAGTTGGGGCAAGTGGTGGAGTCGAAAGCTTCCTTGTACCTCTTGTTCTCTGCTCGGAGTTTTTCATTTTCAGCTTTCAGAAACTCAATTTCACTGCGCTCGTGTTGAGCTCTTACTCGGGTTCGCCTGTTTTGAAACCAAAACTTGATTTGCAAAGGTTCAACCCTGTTTCTTGGCTTATTTTCCTTCTTTGTTTGTCATCCGGCATAGGGTACCTTTTGAAGAAATCTTCAAGCTTTTGAATCTGAGACTCGGTGTGACGCCGACGACGCTTCCTTTGACCCTGGTTGTTGTTGTCTGTTTCGTCATAGGCGGAAGGGCCAGGCTCCATGGTATGAATTCCGACATGGCATCGAACTCTGCCTCTCCCATGTTCAGCAAGTAGCGATAGTTCTCGAGATTGTTGGGTTCAGACATCCTCGATGGTTCCACAAGGTTTGCTATCTCTTTCGTATTTTCACCCCTCAAAATTTCTCTGAGTGAATGTGTACGCTTTGAAACTCTCCTCTGAGCATGGATGAAAATTATCAGGGGAACGCCTTTTTAAAACTTGGGCGTGGATTCAGAAATCGTATCGCTCCCTCCGAGATTTCTGTCATTCTCAACTTTTTACCGTGTTTCCTGCATGGTTGGTTTTCTTTTATCTTTTTCATAGTGGTAGGGGTCCTCGTCATTTTCTCTTCCGCTTATCTCTACCGTCGATTTTGCTGGCGTGTTCTCCAATAAAGACGAGTCGTATCTCCTTTTCTGCCGAAAATTTCTTTGTCCCCCACTCAGCTCGTTTTTCGTTCTTTCTTTTTCAAAGCGGTGGCGTCCCGTCCAACTTTTCCGTAGAGACGTCGGATCTGCTTGGCTCGAGATTGCAGACGAGCAGCAAGTTCGAGCCAACAGGGGTGATACCGACGGGGAATGGTAGATAGGAAAGTCTGACTAGTTGATACTCTCATACGAAAATAATATTTACTTCAAAGCAGATACCATCTTCGCATTCCGCTAGTCTGCCCTGACCCTCTCCTCCAATTCTCTCGCGTTCTGTCTGTCTGCCTTGACTTTTTCCTCGATAATGGCTAATCTTCCTACACACATCTTTCCAGCTGAAATTACATTCACATGGGAAAGCTTATCACCTTCTTGGTCGAGGCTATGTTTACATAGCCCATCATCCGAGTGTCGAAGCTGAAATCCTCGGTTTGTTCGGGGAGATAAATGTTTCTTCCGTTGTGGGCACTAACTTGGAGAGGGAGTACAGGGCGTTCCCTCATGTCTTCATCAATTTTCTGGAGTCTTGCCGGAACACCCAGGAAACGGTCACCTTATCCCGCATCGTGAATGCTCGCTATCAGGACCGATCAGAATGCTTGGCGTTTGCAGAACACTCAGTCGCCCGGTATAAGAAGACCATCAGGTCCGCTGATGAACGGGTTTCGCTGTTGGTTCATGAGAGAGAGAAGCTGGTGGAGCGCCTAGCTTTGAACCAGACATACTTTGAGCATGATCGAGAGATATTGTGATGAAGTTCAGATGCAAGTGGCTGGAGGATAGGCTTGATGATCTAACAGCGGATATAGCTTTCGAGAGGACCTGATCAATAACTTGAAACTCGCCTGCTGAACACCATGGGATGAATGCAGCTAGGCACAAGGAGAAATGTACCCATCTGTTCTTCAAGCTTGCAGATCTCGAATCCCAGGTTGCTCGGTGTAGGCAGCAGAGCATTAGTTTCATGGAGAGCCAGTTGACTCTTTTGTGATGCTTATTAGGGCTCAGTTTGGCTTTACTTTTCTCCCCAGTAATCTGTTGTAATACTTCTCGATGAACGGAATGAAGAGAAATGTTTGTGCTTTTCCGCTCGATCCAAATGACATAGCAAAGCGCAGCGAGGAGAAACGGGCAATGCGATCACAAAAAGAGGACCGCTTGTAGGACCGGCCAACCCAAATAATGGCATCCCGCCAAGGTCTGTTCCGCCAGGTAAGGCTGCAATTGGTGGCCCAAAGCGGGCAAGAGAACTAGCAAAGGAACACACCCGAAGAAAAGATGGTCGATGGAGTCGGGTGTACAACGGCAAAAAGCGCACGTCCCCTCGACAATCCGACGGTGAGAGAGTAAGTAAACTTGTGTAGGCAGCCTATTAAGGGAAATCAGCCACAACAGAAATGCATGTCTCGGCACAAGGCTGTTATTCCAGACAAAGGAACTCCAGGGACTTTCGGTCCCTTCTTCCGGATGTGATCCCAAGCAGAAGCTATAGAAAACATACCCGTGTTGTTGCATTGCCAGACTAGAGTGTCCCGCCTACCAGCCACCAGCGGAGGGAAATCAACCAGCCAGGAATTTAGAACATTAATCACAACCGATGGAAGCCACGTACCAGCAAAGAAGTCACGAACAGAAGCTTCACGCGGGATACCAGAGGTATAGATATCCCGATCCGAAAAAAGGAGGTGCAAAGGGCCACGGGGATGCCAAAAGTCGAACCAGAAAGAAGAGGATGCGCCATCACCAATTCTCATCTTGAAGAGCAAACGAAACTCATTACGCAAGTCAAGGATCTTTTTCCAAGACCACGAGCAAATTGTCGGTTTGGGTGCAATCCAAAAACTCCTTCTCTTCAGGAAGTTGGAGTGAACCCATCTACACCAGAGGGACTCTTTATCCGTAAATAGTACCCAAATGTGCTTGAGCATCGATGCCCGATTGAAGTCACTAAGCCGGCGGATGCCAAGGCCACCTTCCTCCTTAGGGCGACACACGTCTTGCCACGAAACTTTAGCTCCACCAATACCTAAGTCCGGGCCCTTCCATAGAAATTGTCTAAGGATCTTTTCAATTCCCATAAGACGGCCATAGGAAGAATAAATACGCTTGCCCAATAAACTTGTATAGCATAGAGTACAGATTTGATAAGTTGAAGACGGCCAGCAAAGGATAAAAATCGCTGGGACCAAGAACGGGCTCTAGCCGTGATTGTATTAACCAAGGAAGTGCAAAAAGATTTACTCAAACGAGTAGCAATAACGGGGACACCAAGATAACGAAACGGGATCGTACCTTCTTGAAAGCCAAAAAGGTCCAGGATAGCAAGCCGAGAAGGAGGGGTACCACCTGACAGAAAATCTCGCTCTTGTTGGCATTAGGCTTGAGTCCAGACCAATCCGAGAATAAGTCCAGTCCGTTTTTGAGGAGAGTGGCCGAAGCCATGTTTGCCTCAGCAAGGAGAAGCACATCATCAGCAAAGAATAAGTGCGTCAAACGGGTAGGTTTACACCTCCAGTAAAATTTGAAACCAGGCTGCGAGATTGGCCATTGAGGATACCGGTGAACACTTCCATTGCAAGGGTGAAGAGGTACGGAGACATGGGGTCGCCTTGGCGAATCCCCGGCTACTAGGAAAGAAACCGTGAAGGTCCCCATTAATGGCAACCGAGAATCTTGGAGAGGAAACACACTCCATAATAAGGGAGACAAACTTCAATGGAAAACCGAAAGCTTGAAGGACATTCTTCAGAAAATCCCAGTCAATGGTATCATAAGCCTTTTGGAAGTCCACTTTGATGGCGCACTTGGGCGAGTATGGCTCATGATGAAAGCCGGCAAATAACCTGAGCAAGAAGGATGTTGTCTGCAATTCTCCTCCCTTTGACAAAGGCATTTTGGGGCGGACTGATAATGGAAGGTAGTACCCTAGCAATCCTATTAGCCAGGATCTTGGTAATGCACTTGTATATCGTATTACAGCAGGCAATGGGCCGAAAATCAGACATAAATGAGGCATTTGGTACCTTCGGAACAAGGGTAAGGATCGTTGAGTTGGTTTCCTTGAGCAAATAACCCGATCGAAAGAAGTCCAGGATAGCCTGAGTAACCGAGGGACCTACAATGTCCCAAGCAGTAATGAAGAAATCAACGTTATAGCCATCAGGGCCCGGGGCCTTACCTTTTGCTAGGGAAAACATAGCATCCTTAATCTCCAAGCTTGTCACATCCCGGGAGAGAGACTGAGCTTGAGCGTCGTCCAGGACGTAAGGGAGGATAGACCGGATGTCCTCCATCGCCGGCCTAGAAGAGGGAGGGCCAGCAGCAAGTAGATTCTCAAAATGGGCAACAATATGTTGCTGGATGGCAGGAGGATCCGCAATCACTGAGCCGTCCTGGTCCACAACCGAGAGAATACGGTTTTGGAGATGCCTTTTGTTTACAAAATGGTGTGAAGTAAGCCGTGTTGAGGCTCCCTTCCTTAAGCCACCTGATCCTGGATTTTTGTTTGAAGAAAGATTCCTCTTGGAGTCTTAGCTCAGAGAATGCCGAGAGCTTCAGCTTTTCAAGGTCCGCTTTCTCCTGGTTAAGAGGATCATTTGCAAGATCATCCTGGACCTATTAAGGGCTGTTCTAGCCTCTTCCGTGCCTTAGAGATATCAGAGAAAGACTCTCTATTCAGTTGCTGAGCCGGCATTTAAGCAATTTGAGCCTTTGACAAAGTACAAACATAGGAGAATCCAATAAACCGAGAGTCCCACAGCTGGGAACAATGGCTAAGAACGAGGGGTGGGACATCTAAAAGTTGAAGAATTTAAATGGCTTTCGGGAACGCACCTGATTTGCAATCTTGATGACCATAGGTGAGTGATCCGAGACACCCTTGGCCAAGAAATTGGCCTCCGAGAAGGAGAAAACAGAGCTCCAACGATCGTTGATCAGAACCCTATCAATTTCCTTAGTTTACGCATAGAACCAGAGGAGGTGGACCATGTAAAGCGATGCCAATGTACCTCAAGTCGTCAAGACCAGCTTGGTCGAGGCATGTATTGAATTCATCGAAGGCGGGAATCCATATGTTGGAGCTTCCCATGAGTCAGAATCATAGCGAATAGCATTGAAATCTCCGCCACAAGCCAGGGGTCAGCGCAAAAAGGGTGCTGGCATGGATGAGGTCAGCCCAAAGACTTCTCCGAGAGACAAAAGTGTGATCGCCATATACCACCGAGAAATAACAAGACTTAGACAAAGTCAGGAGCTGCAACTTGCAATGGATGACCTGCGAAAGACATAGAGCATACAGCAAGGTCTACCACATTCGGGTTCCAACTAACCCAGATTCTACCCCGAGGGGAGTGAGAGCAATTAGAAGTCCAGCGCCAACCGAAAATGAGCTCAGCCGAGATCTTAGCAAAAAGGGAAGGATTGACCTTCGTCTCAATGATGCCAATACAAGAAAGGTTATGGTTCTTCACAAAAGCTCGAATTGCAGCCTGTTTAATGGGGTGTACAAGACCCCTGATATTCCAGACTCCAAAAAACATAGCAGAACAAAAAGAGTTACCGCCTTTTGCCCCCAGCCCGTCGCCTTGACTTCGGGTTGGTTGTCTTCGCAGCATCCGTCACTGGACAGGGTACAGGTGGGGGTTCCTGCTCAGGGGTGTTGCCAATATGTACTGCAGATCTAAGCCTGGTACTTGGAGCAGCCGGAGATGGCTCAGGTTCACTTCCTACACTAGCTTCCTCACTGGTTTCAGGGACGACAGTGGACGGTATTCCTTCCTCAGGATCACTACCCACATTACTAGCATCTCCATCCTCACTTGCAGCATCAGATAGATCCGAGAGAGGCTCGGTTTCAGAATCAGATTCATGGCTTCTTCCCCTTCGTTGGTCATAGGGGAAATCACAGCTGAGGGACTTCTTTGCGATTGGCAACAAGGCCAGTAGTAGGGGAGGATTGTTTCTTCCTGACATTTCCCAACCATCATCCTCTATGGGAACAGCAGCAGAAGCTGGAGATGTAGCTCTAGACGGGGAGACCACATGCAGGCCAGTGTCTACCTCAGCTGTGGGCGAAGTTGCTATAGTTGGTTTGTTGACACTTGATTTTTGGCCAATTTTATTTTAAATTTTTTAGAAAATCCATAAATTCAGAAAATTGAAAAATCACTTTGGGGACCTTGGCATGGCCTAGAGACCAATTTTGAGCAAAAATGATTTTTCATATCTTTCATATTTTTCTGCATTTAATTTTCAAAAATTCATAAAAAAATCATAAAAAGTGAGAAATTGAAAATAACTTTGGGACCCAGCCAGCTTAGGGTAACCAATTTTGAACAAAAAATAATTTTCCTTATTTTTCATATTTTTCCGCATTATTTCCAATTTCATAAAAAAATCAATAAAAAGTGAGAAAATTGCAAAATCAACTTTGGAAGCCTTGGCCAGCCTAAGGAACCATTTTGACAAAAAATAATTTTCCTATTTTTTGCATTTTTAATATTTCAGAATTTAGGAAAATAATGTAAATTTAAAAAATAAAGTATTTGAGACCATAAATTACCAAAAAATAGTAAATATTTTTAATTTAATTTTCCCTTCATTTGATGAATAAATTTCGAAAAATTAAGTCTGGAATCTAGGGTTTCTTTGTTAATTTCATTTTTTAGATTATTTAATAATTCTAGAAATTCCATTTTAGCCTTTAATTTCCTATTTTACATTTTAGAGTGTGTCATCCTCCTCTAGTTTCAAATTAAAATCCAGTTCAAAGCCCTCAGATTGCCCAATTTCTCTGAAAAGGAACCAAATGCAATTTCTGATTTTTTCAATTAGTCCCTAAAATCACTAAAAATGAATTAAACTTTTCTAGGGACTGAATTGAATAGGGCGACGTCACCCCCTAGATTTTGACCTCTGAATCCATTGGGGTGTCAATTTTTGCAAAAACGGACCCTAAGACTTTGGATTTTGCAAAATGGATTCTCGGTCAAATTTAAAAATCTGGGTTTTCGACGTCAATTCTTAGGATTCATGACATAAAATGTGTTTTTCTGATAGATTTCATGTCATAGAATTCGATTTTGGGTCTAATTTGAAAAATTTTGAATCTAGGCGGGGTATTTTGAGAAAATAAAGATGCGGGTCGGTCGGGCCGGACTAGATCCGACCCGACCCGACCCGACTATCGCCTTCTTCCCACGAACCTGCGCGCGCCTGAGATTTTTGAAAAGAGAGGGTCTATTGAGAGGGGAGATCCTGAGAGATTTGGGGTTTTGTTTGAGGCCATAAGAGTAGGGGAGATCATTAGCGAATTCAAAGGTTAGTTTCCGTGAGAATAAAAGGAAAGATTTTGGTGATGCTATGCAGGGGAATTTTCGAGTATAAGAGGGAAGAGGACGGCTGAGCAGCTTCAAAGTCTAGTGTCTGAACCGTTTGGCGAAGAATCAAAGCTCTCGACGTTGGTTGCTGACTTCTGAAGAGTCGGAGAATCTGTAGAACCCTGAAGGTCGGAGTGGGGGTGATGTGAATTGGGGGGGTGGGTCGCGGTAGTCATTTCATCACCGTTATAGCCAAACGCCATTAATGCACTCGGAGCTCCATCCAATGGCGAATCTTGTATTTTCTTTGTTTTTTTGCAATTCTTGGCCTGAAGCTCTCTGGCGGCGTGTCTGATTCTGTTCCTGCTTTTCTTTTCCATTTTTTAATCGCACTAAACCCTCGAGTCGCTTCGAAATGCCTCCGGCCTCCCACGAGCTCATAAGCACATTTCGCGTGGAGTCAACGCTTCTCTGTCACCACTAAGCTTTCTAATTCTCAGTGTTGCTTTTGGATGGGTTAAATGCTTGTTTGATGTAGGAATATCCACATTGATTCGTCACCGGAGTAGCTCTCGGTCGGGGCCGAAATAAGTGGTTTTAAGTTGTTTTTTTTTTTGTTCAAAAATCACATTTAGGCATGTTAGATCATAGTAGAGTGTGTTACAATTGAGAACAGAGGGCTTTTTGCTTTAGTTTTTTGCGAAGTTTAGGTTCGCCGGTGAGACGCCGGCGACATTGCCGTCGCCGGTCGTCTTCTCCGCGGTAGTCCAACCAGGTCGACAAGAAACGGATCGTACGGTCAGGGAGATCCACGTGTCAGATCCTAATTTTTCTGAAATAAAAACTCTAATTCGAAGTTTTTAATCTTCTCAGACATAATAAAATCGATGGCTGAAATTGAGTCCTTGACTTGATCTCAACCGTATATTTAGTATGAGGAAGGAGTGGTCGGGATGGTGCCACGTGGCAAACCTCAGACCTTCAGATATAAATAGAAGAAAAATAAATAAGGTAGAATGAATTCTAAAAAAAAAAAATTTTTTTAAAGAAACTCCTAAAACTACGTCGTTTTGGTCATTGGGCTAGGTCTGTGCATGGGCGGGTTAGTACGGCCGGTCCGTATAACATAATTAAAAAAATAAATAATAAGAAATCCGAAAAAAAATCAAATAACTAATAATAAAAACACATAAAAATGAAAATAGAAAAACATGAACGGCGTTCGTCTTAGGTTTTAGGGTTCACTTCGGGTTATTGGCCGGGTTGACCCGACCCGGCCCAGAGAATAAAAGATAATAAAATAAACAAAATAATAGAAAAACTCAGGAAATTCGAATAAAAAAAATAAATAAATAATAATAACAAAAATCAGAACAACGCCGTTTCGGTTTATAGAATCAAATAAAAAATAAAAGTGGTAAAAATTAATAAAAATAAATGAAATAAATACAAAAATAATAAGAAATTAGGAAAGTCGGAAAACAATAATGAAAAAATAAATAATAATAAACAAATAAAAATTAAAAAATAAAAATACAGAAATTCTGAAAATCTGGTGAAAATTAGAAAAATCCGGAAGTTATAGGAAAATAAATAGAAAATACAAATAAGAAGATAAATATAATAAAAGTAATAAAAAATCCCAAAAAATCATAGAAATTTTACAAAATTAAAAAAAATTGTTAAAAAATGAGTGAAAATTTTAGAAAGAATGGGAAAAATATTAGAAAATAAGATATAATAAAATTCCAAAAATATATAGAAAATATCTAAAAATAGGAAAAATTCCCTAGAAATCATAAAAAATCCAAAAAATTCCAAAAAAATCAGAAAATGCAGAAAATGTCCAGAAATATCAGAGACAAGAAAAATTCCTTAGAAAGTCATAAAAAAATTCTGAAAAAATCCAAAAAAAAATAAAAAAAATAAAAAATTCAGAAAAATTTTAAAAAAAATTCCCAAAAAATACGAAAATCAAGGAAAAACCACATTCAACTGGTTTGACCTAATCCCATATTTTTGACTCCCGAACCTTCTAAATAACCATTCTGCCCCTCTGGTCAATCTGACCCAAATCATTCCCAAACCATCCCAAAACCATCTCCAAGCCTAATTGATGTATTTTTCCAGACTTCTAGGACTCCCCTTTGTTTGTAATTGACTAGATGTGATATGTTTGCTTCCTGTTGATTTCTTGATTGCGCATTTATTTCTCTGGTTTGTGATTGATAGGATAAATACTCCTATTTGCATGACCCTTTAGACTTTTTAGAGCCTACCTCACCCAATCTCGCCTGCAATGAATTCCTCAGATTAGGAAAATCACTCAACTTAGGTACCGAAAGGGCGTCGATAGCAATATCGACGTAACAAAGTCCCCGAATCTAGATCTCTGGTTTTCGTTAGATTCGAGCGATCCCTCCCAATCGCTCGATAGGGTTTCCAGTCATACCCTCCAATAAATGACTGGTGGCGACTCCGATGGCATGCACACGTTCACATGTCACTCGACTACCCAAGGTCGATCTCAATTTGATTTTCCCTGACACGATTTGGTATGGCCTGGAGGGTCCGAGCTAAGCCCAGACTTCAAATGAGGCCTAGCAATCCATTAATTCCCTCGGGACCCGGAAATCCGGGAGGGTCGCGACATTGGTGAAACCACGGGGGGGCATCGATGGCCAAAGGTACCACACGTCGGGCACATTGTGGTTTCCATTCATATTCCACCTTAAAGGTGTATTTCTCCCCTTCAACATAACATCAGCAGACTGATGAAAAGTCTAGGATGCCTTACTTCAACACAAACTCTTGCAAAGGAGAATGTACGCATAGCTGCTGTTTGTGAGTCAACATACAAGGGCTTCCCAATAGCACTGGCCATCAAACTAATGCCTGAGGCAGACCATAAGGAGTAAGGAATGTCCCGCAATTTCACCCAAATGGGGAGGGCTTCATGCTGCCCTTTTTGAAGTTTAAGCAAAGGATGCCACTGCTGCAACACCATAGGAACCCGAAGGATAGAGATAGGGCCACCATCCAACACTTTCCGACGGAAATCGGCATCTGGGATATGGAAAAAGAAGAATCCATTATCATTTGCCTTGATATCAGCAAGATGAGTCCCCAGGCATACTTGACAGCAGTCTCGGTGAGCTTGAAAGGTATTCTCCGCCCCAAAAAATACCCCACAATGCATTCATGTAGCATCGGGTTGGCTTCATTAATGATCTCATCAGTGGCTATAACCATAGGTCTTTTCCGTCGACAATGGTCGGCGGGATGTAGGAGAGAGCATATCCTTTTCAACCGACCTAGCGACATTAACCCAAGACCGCTGGCGTGCTTGTCTGATTGTAGGCCAGAGGAAGTTTGCAGCAGCACCCCTGCTTCTCCGCGTCTACCACGACTACGGCTCTCGCCTTGAACGGCGAGTGGTATTGTTAGTTAGGGCACCTGCAGAGGACGTCCCAGCAACATTCAAGCCAGCTTGAATACCAGTATTTAGCAGGGCCAGTCGGAGTTTTCCCTTTGCCCGGTTGTTGGACCACAGTTAACATACTAGGATCACGAGGAATGTCATTAATAGCACCAAAGCTCACGCTCAACAGAGTTTTTCGATGCCCCTTTGTCAGCTTTTGAAGCTGATTTTTGCCTTAGCAAGCTTGGGAAGGGCAGAGCCCCACCCGCAACGTGTTCCTCGGCCATCAAATCCCTTATGGCATTTCACCAATACAACCAGCCACAAACACCACCAGAGACAAGACACCAAGGCTCAAGAAACCAACGGGTGAGAAACCAGCAAACCCAGAACCAACCCCGAAGCAGATGGAAAAATCGCAGACACCAGATCGTCAAAATAGCAGAGGAGAGAGCACGGATTAGGAATCTAACCGTATAGAATTATGAGGATGGCCAGGCGACCCTAGCCTCCGAAAATTACCAGAATCGACGGTCGGATCCCTCAAACGCCTTCGAAAACCAGCCAGAGTACTGTATCGAAAAGAGCTTCAGGCGGGAGAGTTCTCGAGCTACAGTACTCGCGCATTTTTTGACAGTGGATAGGTTTGCAAGTCATATATTCCAAAAAATGAGCAGGTTGCTGATGTACTTACGAAAGGGCTACATAAGAAGTAGTTTGACAAATTATGAGTAAGCTGACGATGGAGGATATTTTTCAGCAACTTGAGGGGAAGTGTTGAAATGTTGATATTTTATTCCAAAATTAGCTAGCTATCTAATTAGTCCTCATTGATATCTTGTATTTGATATTTGTCTAATTAGTCCTATTAGTTAGCTATTATATTCACTGCGATTGTGTGAATATTAAATTAGCCTAATTATGAGGAATAGTTGTCTATTTCCTTTTTTATTGTATTTTTCCTTTTTTGACCTTGTACATAACTTATATAAGAAAGAGTCTGTAACCTATTTTGAAAGATAAGGAAAAATATATTTCCTCACTTTACATCTTCACATATGTGCCAGAAGTTAAAGAAAAAAATTGACAAGAATTAAGTGTATCATCGCAGCGAAAAAGGGCAGCATACAGATATTGAGAAGCAATCTTTCTGCTGCCACTCGCTTATTGATGGCACTTGAAAAACGTTTAGCCTCTTTCTTTCGACTCATCCACTACTTCGACTGTTCATCCATGTACTTATCATACAGGGATTCTCTCATGATTTCAACGACATCCTGCAATGCAGGCACGCACAAATGACTTAAAGGATATAAATTTAGACAATACGAAAGTGGCCATCAATCTGAAATCTCCACATATTCCCACCAAAAGCATCCTGAACAGTTATTTCTTCCCTTGAATCTACCCGAACCGAGCTCCTGCCAATCTCACCAGACTTTCAAGTTGCCTGGCTGTTTGGTGTGCCATCAGCTGATGTACTGTGATCTCTTAACCGCAGACAGAACTTTTGCAGAATTTCTGCTGCAGGTTTTGACATCCTTATAAAAGGAACGACAACAAATTTTGCGTGAGGAAAAACCTGTATAAATTAGGATTAGAAAGAGATATAGCATCCAATTGTTAAGGCTTATGTAAGAGAATTAGTATGGAACACACCTGGGAAGACATAAGATCTTGCATAAGCAATATATTTGCGAATAAGTGGACCTGGCGACGGAACAAAGTCACTGCTCTCTCTTGGGTCAAGTCTTAATCTTGAAACTAAACAGCCTAGGGAATCTTGTACACCAGAGGTTTTGGTCAGTGACGTAGGATTGAGCAAGAAGCAAGTTATAGTTTCAGGTCTAGGCCAACATGGATAGGAGAAGAGGGAGGTGGCTCACCTTCAATAAGCTTTTTAGTCACTGGTAAATGTCCTCCATAACCAGCATGCAGCTGCAAAATTATGGTTAAATTTAAGTATCTTGTTAGAAGACAAATATCATTTAGGATTTGCACTAGCCTTAAGCATGTGACCTAAGTATTTCGACAGAGAGCAAAAGGATTTCCTCAAAGATATATTGCTGAAACAATTCTACCCACCATACAGGAATACACTACAGACCAAAAAGCATCAGCGTCATTTATTCACTACTTCTGTCAATACAAACTCTACCATGGAAGAGATGCATCTAGAAATTGCAACCGCAAATAACCTTTTTCACCTCTAAAGCAATGCTTCAAAGCTATGGAAATTTCCCTATTAATGCTCTAACGAAATATCGAATGGGAGAAGCAACGCAGAGTTCATATCTAAGTGAGAGAAAGAACTTTTAAATTGTACATACGGGTATGGCCCAGCAAAAATTAATGACATCCTCGTCGCTGTTCAAGAATGGACAGGCTGCAAGCAACGCTATTATAGCTGTGACAAGCCGACATGATGTGTTCCCATAATTGTTTATCCAATAACTCATCAGGTTTATCAAGTAACATGAAAACAAGATCAATTCTTGAAAGGAGAGCCGCACTCACTTTCAAGTTCTCTTTTTCTGTCTTCGCACGGTTGCAGTCGAAATATTAGATATCAGTGACTTCCTTTAAATTGAATTCTCAAACTATTGATTTACTATGCTCCCATGTCCCGACCATAACTTACACAAGGAGTAGGAATTCAAAGAAAGAAAATATTCATTTTGATGCACATGGAAATATGATAGTGCAGTTAGAAAATTTCATGACGAAGTAACATGAAAAGAAATAAAGACCAGGATGCTTGGAAGTGTGAATCAAGGTAAAAGTTACATAGTTAACCAAACTAAGAGAAAGTAACAGCGCTTTTGTGGAGATATTTATAAGAAAATAGCACTGGTCATTGTCGTATCGAAATAAAATGAAGAAATAAAGGCCAGGACGCTTGGAAGTGTGAATCAAGGCAATAAGTTACATATAGTCAACTAGCTAAAAAGAAACTAACGCTGATATTGTGGATATATTGTCATTGTCTGTAAACGAAAATTTCACTGGTCATTATGGCAATTATGTACCACAACAAAGAATTAACCAGCTATGATATCGGAGAGATATAATGTCCTCCAACTGGATTTGCTGCCGCTAAGATTGAAGTGCGTGGAGATAAACTTGCAACTAGTCCCGCTTTCGCAATGGAGACACATTGTTGTTCCATGGCTTCCAGTAAGGCCTGAAATACCCAACATTAGCAATCCTTAACATCATCTGTCAAGCGGTAAATGATAGGATGGCATGCCATTAGCATGGACCTGGTGCTCTGCAGACATCTTATCAAATTCATCAATGCAACATAAACCACAGTCTGCAAGCACCATTGCACCTATTGGAAATGATCAAGTGTCAATGACAAGAAGTGACTTTCCAATTGCTCATGACTAAGGAAAATAATGCATCTGAATTTTAAATGACAAAAAAATAGATTAATAAGATAACATAAAGGCTTACTGGCATCAAGCAAACAAAAGAGACATAAAATGCAGCATCTCCCTTTAACCTTCTGAGCAAAATGTGGTAGGAGGAAGGAAAACATTGAACATTTTGGCGATGGCACGGTAATTAAGCACCTTAAGTTTGATGGTTCCAAACTCTCATTGCTGCAAACAGCCAACATTAACAAGAGGTCCATACTCCAGTACCCACTAAAGGAAAGTTTCTCATAACCAAAGACAGATCTTAATGCTCTATCTACTATACCGTTAATATACAAATCACGGTCCCATGACCTCTTTGCAGCAATTCCAGTGGGAGGCATAATCAGCTCTTCTTCCCTTTTGAATTCAGTGACATAATCTTACCAAATTATCAGCACTTCCTGTCAAACTGCAGACACACAGGACTATGTATGCATAGCTTGGGAGGAGAGACAACATTACAATCATTTCACATGACTTTGAATTGGCTTATCCCACTGATATGCCAATAATCCATCATCTTATCAGGATAAAAGATTGTGATGATGTGGTCCCGACACTCTTGCCTGTAATTCAGAATTGCCCAGTAATTTTTTTTTTTCAAAACTATTCTTGGACTTTTTGAAATTCTTACAATTGGTCCTTCCATCAAATTGCTCCCCAGAATGCCTACTTGGATTTGGAAAAGCTCAATACATGTGTCTTTTTCTGATTCCTAAATCTTAACATGTGGCACTAATGTGGCTAGACTCGCCGGTGCGCCTCCACACCCACACACAGAGCCTACGCAGCGGCCGCCACCCAGCCACTATTAATTGGCGCCAACCCTCATGTGAGACTGGGCGAGCGTTGCGAACCGTCATCCAACACAGACAAGGGCTCAAAAACACAAATCCGGGCTTTCGAAAGCCTATCTCCACAAGAGATCAGAGTTAAAAACCCTAGTTGCCACGATTAGGGAAACGCACATGAAGTTATACAACGCCCATGAATGGCGAGGGAGGACAAGAGGTCATCCTTTTGCAGTCCATCGTCAATCAATCTAAATTGTAAGGTGTAATAATCAATAGATTGCACATAATACTGGCCATCATGAAAGTATAGAACAGTGCGATTATTTTTACAAATCATATCGTAATTCGGGTCGTGACATTCTTTCGGAGCACTATTAGTCGAAATAGATAACTTATATTGCAAATGTTACCACAAGATGAAGAGACGCACTGCGGATTACTTGACCCAGCATCGGTAGTCATCCCTTGCACCGATCATGTCTCTCTTCGTCTTTGGGCAAAGAGAAGTTATTGCCTTTGGATGATCCTTTGCTTGATTGGAGGAGACTTGGAGTCGCCTTGTCCCGTAGAAAAAAGCCCAAGTCAGTCAACGTAATAAATTCATGCAACTCAACTTGTCTTATTTTCTTCTTTGTTTTTTTTCTCCTCCCTTCTTCTTCTCCAACTCCCATCTTCATCGCACGAGTCACCATCATTGGAAAATTGATGAATAGCTTTGACGAACAGATCAAAAATAAAAACTAGCTTGCCTTGAAACTTCCTCTCCGTATCACGACGTAGCACAACAGTTTTGAGTGTTTTGACACAATACCAAGAAACCGTATTTTGGAAGTTCAATGATTTGTTCTTTCGAATGGAACAATAATTTCATTACTTAGTTAGATAAATCCACTGACTTGTTCTTGTTTCTAATGGGTTTTGATCTATTTTCGACTCTCAAATAGATTAAAATCACGGATCCCATAATATGCAGAAATACAACTATCGTAGACTAAAATACAGTTGCGAATTCATGTACAATTAGAGTAGAAGAGAAGGTGGGTGAAGAAAAATTTTCACTTTATTTCCAGTTCACTCTCTCAGAAAATCAAAATTAGTTTTTCTTCATGTCACCACATAGTACATCAGTTTTGACGCAGTGCCATGAAACCATGTCAGCATGCATGAGAAATTTTTGTTCTTATTTCTTCTGCAATGACATCTATAAGTAGAATACAGAAATGCAATGCAAGATTACTAAACATGGGATAATACTCAGAAACGCAGTAGAATGAGGCCACGTACGGGGAATATCAATGTCTAGCCCTGAATATGATGAGTTTGCAGCATTCAATAATTACTGCAATTTCGCAGGTATAGGATTTCTTATCTCACCATGGTCATATTCCACCATCAAAGCAGTCTGGTTACTTCATCTAAGGTATCTTTCAATTTGCCATTCCGAAGCCTAACGTGTGTTAAGTCGCACAAGAAAAAGAATAAAGTTGCCGATGGCACCTGTTAAAATGCCATGTGTTTGCAGATCTCTTGAGGATAATCATGAACTCATAGTCATAACACTTATAAACGATGTAATTTAATCAAAGAATGAAATGGAGAGAAATGATTATATGTCATAGTTTGTATTGGTGAAATGAATGCGGATCGTAGATGCCTTTCAATCATGTTGACTCACTGATTCTGGCCGTCCTTGTTCAATAAGTAGGAAATCTATCCTGAATTGCAAGACAAAGGCAACCATGTCTTGATGCCTCATGCACATTGACAAGATTATTTTTCAGTGTCACCACACGTCTTTCAAGATTTCAGGACTAAGAACAGAAAAATGTGAGAGCAACCATAGAAACATTGCTATCTACTCAAGGTGGATTCCTTCGTAATTGACTGTCGCACAAATACAAAGATCAGCCACTTTTCTTGTTGGTTTGACCTTAAAATGGAGCATGCTCAGTCATTTCATTCGACTGGGTATGGGCCAACCATTTTCTTCAAACTTCATAATGGCTTTGCAAGTTTAGGGATGAAGAAAAAAAAAGGACTTTCTATATTCACCTAAGTCAGCCAGAATTTCACCTGATTGAAAAAGCAACCACCTTGAATTCGTAAAGCTTCGTGAAACTCAGCACAATTTTCATCAATTTGGCCATGAACTTCTGCGGATGAAATTTAGCAATCCTATAATATTTGGGATTTGTGCACCAGCTCTTTTAGCTTCTTCTTTCCAAACCTCTCGGACGAAACACTCAGCAGCTTGTTGATCGACATTCCTTCACCTATAATCTTCTTCTTCACCTCGTATCTATGCTTAATTCTACTATCGAGTTTATAACCTAGGAATGCAGGGAAATCCAACAGCTCGTCAAGGTCGCGTCCCATCTCCCCTACCAAATATTCCACTTTCTCCTCCAGAGAATCAGGATTATATTGAAGTATCTGAGGATGCTTCTTACTCATGAGAAGCACGTCTTCACAGGAAAACCCATAACTCAAAAAGAGCTCAATCACCTTCTGCATATTCTCACAACTTGTCCTAGTCACAGCGCCTATTGCAACTGTGAATTCCTTCGTTCTATACTTGTAACCAATTTTCACCAAAAAACCAAGCTTACAAGCAATGTTCCCCTCGAAAGATAGACCCAAAAACAAAGGGGCTTTTGTCAAGAACTTGAAAATCTCATTGGAGTTCAGTCCACATTCTTTGAGAAAACTAATTCTGGGACGCAATTTCCTCTCCCTGCTTGCGCTAACAATGTTAGGAAACACAAGAATGATCCTGAATATTTCTCGATCATCTAGTCCCGCAAATGACCTCAACAACTCTACATGGCTTTCCAAGTGTTCCACACGGTATTTGAGAAAGGTAGGCAGCTTGCGCAACACTGCCCCAGTGGCATCCTCATCTCCTCCGCTAAGTTCTAGGAGAAACTCCACTCGCGGAACCAACTGGCCATCCATATCAAAGTTAAGAATGGGGGGATGCCTCACAATCAACTCAACCCCACCATAGCGGCTCAAGAAATGAACGAGCCTTTCAATTTCTTCAAACGGCTTAAGAGACAAAGCCTTCGTCAAGTTCACATTGTTGAGAACATGAACGATCTTTTCTCTAGGAATCCCACTGTAAATCAGCAAATTAACCTTTTCCTCAAATCCGACTAAGAACCGTGGTTCTGTCGACATAAAGAGACGCTTGAGCTGTGCCGGGTCAACCTTTCCATCTAAATTGTCGCGCACGAAGACTATGAAGGGATCAATTTCATCTGCTGCCAACACAGAAGGGCATTTCGCAACCAAATGGCAGAGCTCAAGGCCATTGATTCCCACAGATTTCAGAGAGGCGACGCGAGCCCGCAACGAACCGATAGATTTCAACCTCAAATCCGGCTCCCTGGTCACGAGACATTCAGTCTCTTTCTCGTTGAGCCGGAGTTCATGAAATAACACATAGAACGCCCCTGAAAAGGCAAGACTTTAAGAAGGAGTTCGATCAGACATTCAAATTGTGTTCATGAACATGAACTATTTGATAAATTGTCTCTGAGAGCCACTCACCCGGTTCGAACTCGACATTAGGTGATGGGTTGACGCAGCGGCATTGCACATGAAGTAATGGCGCTCTCAATCCGATTCTGGACGGCAGACCCGAATTGAGCCAAAGGGACGACTTGGGGGAAGAGAATGTCGCGGAGTGAGGGACTGAAGCTGAAGGTAGCGAGTGCTGCGAGTGGAGAAAGAAAGCAGGAGGTCGAGGACTCGTCAACATGAGCTCGAGCGGTAGAGAGAGAGAGAGCAGTCAATTACAGCTCTCTGTGCAGTGCGTCCCCCGGTGACAGAATGAAGGATGGATGAAGATAAGAGGCCGGAGGCCGGACCTAATGGCGGGCGTTTTTAGAACTTCGGGCAGGGCCCTGTTGGTATCTCACATAAGTATACGATGATCATTCTAATTTCATATAGTGTACACTGTACACTAACTAATCACGTATATATAAACAAAATAATTTTTTTAATTATATAATAAATAATATTTTGACATGAAGGTGATTGGCATAATGCTAAAGGGGTCGTCCATCTTTTACGAGACAATAAATTCAATTTACATCGTAAACGAACCTCTTAACGATAGAGTAACTATCTCTCAAACAATGTAAAATATGCCGTGACAAATGTAGGACCATCATAATATCATCTAAAGAAAGTTGCTAGTTGCATTCATCCCTAGTCTTTTGTATATATAAAAGCTAAAGTTATCGCAAATCATTTCAGCCGATATCTGCCCCAACACCCAACCATGATGAGGATGCCAATGTCCCTCCCCAGGCTTAGGCGAGCACAAAGCGCCTTGGTCGCCACCTCTCACTGAACATGAACGACGCACGGAAACTTGATGGCCATGACATGCCTCTATTGGAATTAGATGGACGAATAATTTATAAAGGCCTAGATGTCAGAAAAGCCCGGGAATAATTTTTTGGCATTAGCTTCTTCACTTCAACAAGTTTACCTGTGGAAAACATATGCACCGATTCAAATCACAATCTCATGGACATGAGAATCGTTTTGTCTTTGCTAGCCTACCTGAAGGGACTTGGTCTTATGCTTCACATTGGGACACGATCAATAGACCACCTAACCGCATCATTCATCAAAACGAAAACATTGACATCTGCAGAGGACAATCACATTTGATTGACCAACACTCTTTAGATCGATGATGGTAATCGCCAAGTGGGCGCAGACCACATCAGGATCCTCATTTACACCATTCTTGTCACCTTCGAGTGTGAACAATGCCTCGACCATGATACCTTACCAAAAAAAAAACCAATGCCTCGACCATGATAGTGATTTTTGATGCATGTTAATTTTACTTGAACAAAAGCTGTCTTTACAGTGAATTTTGCCGAAAGGTACAATGTTTCAAGTTCTTCAAAAGAAATTTCTGAAGACAAAGCTACTACTGCTTTGGAGTTAGGACAGATAATTTCACAGAATACACTGCCAATCTAGAGACCTCGCCAAAAGTCAAAAATTTTGTAAATTGAGTTCACTCTGCTTACATTTGAATTGAGCTTTACATGTTAATCATCACTATCTAATTGCAATCAACAATTAACACCAAGCATTTCCACTACCCAATTCTAGATTATGTAGTTTTATCGAGCCTCACAATTTACATTTGAAGGCTTGATAAGGCTCTTAGACAATTTCGCTTTCTTACTCTTGGCTGTGGGAATGCCCTTGATAAGTACAACAGATGAGCCTCCGGTCCTCCGCTTCCTGGGGGACTCACAAAATTGGAGGTGGAACCTGCAAATCATCCACAAGGAAACTCAAAACAAATTCACAGGTTAAGCAGCAATGAAACATTGTGCCAACCACTTAACTCGGCACATCAATATGTCCAATGCACTTGCCTTGTCTTTGAGGATTTATCGAGGTCATGAGCCAGCTCCTTGGAGGTTTCTGCTTTTCCATTTTCTATATTCTGCTCCTGCAAACACACTCAATAGTTAGAGCATTTGTTACCATTGTCGTTTGCTACAAGGAGTTGCTACTCTTTCTCAGAACATATGATATCCTAGGAACTCAGAGGAGTGAAGATGCTGCAGCTCAGCACCTATTGTCATCCAGACAGACACATTGGCCCCGTTATTTTATACATATGATAAGATCTCATGCATAAATTGAAACCACAAAACAACTATGTATTCACCATCCGAGAGGTAGAAACAAATAAGAGGAACATGAGTTTAGTGTTTTCAGTTGCCAATTTAAGACTAATGAATTTAGGAATGAAAACCTCCACAGATTGAAGAAGGAGACCGATTACTTCTCTGTAGAAAGGGAGGAAAAGATTATGACCGGTTTCTGAGTGGACGAACACCCAGGATAAGACGGATTACAATCCAGAATGAACCAGTGAAGTCCTGGAACAAGTTTCCTTGAACCACCTGCATCTATAATGCTCTAAATGGTTCCAAGGAATTATTGAACAGACAAACTATTTTCCAATTTCCCTACATAAGCATGATAACCCCACGAAACTTTTGAGCCAAGTAGTACCCTAGCACATCTGATAAATCTAGAAGCAAAGTAGACATCCACTATCCGATGGAACCTGAACAAAAAAGCATCTACTATGGCAGGATTTCATTCCTAACCAACTTTCTTCTGTTCTCTCTCTCTCTCTCTCTCTCTCTCTCTCTCTCTCTCTGGTTGTGTTGTTTTTCCCCCCCGGGGGGGGGGGGGGGGGGGGGGGGGGGGTGGTTGAAGCTGGAGGAATCATCTGCTTAAGATAGACCTATAAAAAATAACAAAAAATACTGCATCTAAAGTACTATACTTGAAGGAGGGAAAGCTTAGAGAGAGGAGCTGATTCTCTCAGCACAAGACTTGTACCAGGAAAATCCAGGGAGAACAGGTTTTTCTGCAGCGCAGAAAACTGTTGCAGAGTTAAAAATAAGCAGAGATACTTCATATCTAGAACTGTAGCTTGCTCAAGATAAGTTGCACTCGGTGGATATGATGTAAATGACTCAGGAATTACAGAGATCTTCAGCCCCTAAAGTGAGAAGTCTCATATCCAGGACTGTAATTTATTTTCTAAGGCGCCTTTATATTAAGAAGTTCAAAGCACAACCAGGATAAGATCTTTTGAGAGAAAGATTGGAAGTGCCACCTCCAATTTCAGAAATATTTTCTTGCGCAATGTTCTAGTGGAGAACTGATATAATTTACAATTATGGTGTCTATCAGAGATGCTCCAATTATGTCAGTAGCTTCCCTACAAAAATAATTGTTAGGAACATTTCTCTTTCCTTCCTCTATGTCAGGATTGACTTCCTTACTAAGGCAAAGAGTACCATATAATCCAGAGCAGTCAAATGCTAGTCCTGCTGTTTTGGACAACTGATAAGAATCAGATGCTTCTGGGCAGAACACATGGGATGATACCAAATTGAACTAATCACCAGTCGTATATTATCAAACTACTATTTTTTGTGTGGACTGGGTGTGCTCCTCATCATTTTTACAACTTAAATCAGAACATTAGTTTTTCTTTACGTCACAACATAGTACATCAGTCTCGACGCAGCATCATCAAACCATGTTAGCATGCACTAGAATTTGTTCTTATTTCTTCTCAAATGACATTTATTTACAGGATGTAGAAATGCAATGAAGGATTACCAAACATAGGATAAAAATCAAGAAATGCAATAGAATAAGAATAAGGCCAGGCGCTAGAATGTCGATGTCCGGACCTGACTATGATGAGTTTTCATACCTCAATGATCACTGCAATCTCAAAGAGCATTTCTTAGCTTGCGATGGTTATATTCCACCATTGAAAGCAGTATGGCTACTCCATCTTGACTCTTGAAGTGTTTTGTCATTCACCATTCCGAAGCCTAATCTATGTCAATTCGCTTTGGAGACGATCACATCGAGACTTTCTGGTCAGAGGTGATGACAAGGCAACACTTGTGTTGTGGCTTCATGGGCACGTCGAGGGTGGCAGCAAGGCCTTAGGACTAATCCCAAAGCAAATAAAAAATACAAACACCATCTTGAATCCCAAATAATGACAAACAACGTTAAGTTCACATCAGCAAAATCAATCATTCGTATGGTCTAAGATGGTGGGCATTTTTAAAAGGCGGATAAACCATGTTTAACTGAAAAAAGAAGTACAAGGATGATTTTAACTTCGAGCTGCAGTACCAACAGTGATGGTGTCCCTCAAAGCTTCATTGCTCTAAAGTATTAAAGGTATCTTCTTTAGGTTTATGTACTAGCTAAACTTATCTTGTCATATTTTGCATTTACGAATCATACGGGAATAATGGAAATTGATTTGAAAGTTTGAGAATGACAATTTGCAAGCAACATAAAATACCACCCTCGAAGGCATAGTCACTCGTCATGGCATCCTTTACAACAGCAACAGTGAGGCCAGTGTTGGTTGTGGCATTACCACACACATATATCCCTCTTGGAGAAACAGCTGCTGCTGCTTGCAGGAGTTGGCTCTTACCTAGACCAGGATCACCTGACAAATTATCATCAGCCTCCATTATTAAGTAGGAAGTATATTGTCTGATAGCTTCCAAAATGACGGACTATACATTTATCGTCAGAAAATACATGAATTCAAGCCTGACTTCTACAGATGCAAAATAGCCAATTAACACCTTCACATTCTCATCTAACTAGAAGAAGGATTTAAGCATACCGACAATAATCGCATGAATATCTCCTCTTACGGGGACCTTGTTCTGATCCATTGAATGCTTCTGCACACCTCCAAAGAGTGCTAGTGTGATTCCCGCTGAAAGAAGCACAAGATTATGTCACCTTTCAGCTGTCAAATATAAACGCGACTTCCAGCAGAAACATAGCAACCTTGAATGAAGTGGTGTATTGTATGAATCATAGAAGAGCTATCAAACACTTCAGAAGTACAACATTTGCAAGGTGTATCATGTGGGAAATCTTCCAAGCATGATGGGGCTTCCAACCCAGCATTGGAACGTCTAGCAAGATGTCAATGATCACATTCCGGGTGCCATATGTGGTGGCATGCTTCCAAGATTGGAGACCACTAATGCAGGGCTGAAATAATCTTTATCTTTTTAAGGTTGCATATATGTTTCTGCGTCCCAACCAAAGAACCTGGTGATTTGAAATGATGGCCTGCATCCATTCAGGATGACCAACAAATTGAAAATTGAAGAATTTAGAGAAAATAATTGTGATAATTCTCATTGCTCCTTGTACCACTATTACAAAGCTATTTATAGGACTATGTTAAGTACAAGCTAAGGAAAAAACAGAACTGAAAAAATACAGCTATCGAAATCCCACAAATTACGAGACCAATCCCACAAAATGTGGGATACTAAGAAATCATTTCCTATCTAATTAATTACAGCTATTCCTAATAATCAGGACCTAAAAATCAGGATAATTCAACACTCTCCCTCAAGCTGAGGAATAGATGTCTTCCATTCCCAGCTCGAAAATTATTTCATGAAAGATCCCACCATTAAGTCCTTTGGTGAGCACATCAGCGAGTTGGTTTCCAAAAAGTATATAGGACATGTAGATCAACCCCTCTTCTAGCTTTTATTTGATGAAGTGCCTATCAATTTCAATATGCTTCGTCCTATCATGATGTATAGGGTTATGAGCAATGTTAATTGCTGATTTATTGTCATATTACAGCTTCATAGGACCCTCCCACTCAATTTTCAAATCTTCTAGGATGATTTTGAGCCATAATAGCTCGCATATTCCTTGGGTCATTGCTCAAAATTCTGATTAAGCACTTGATCTTGCAACTATATTCTATTTTTTACTTCTCCAAGTCACTAAATTTCCACCAAGAAATATGCAATAACCAGATTTTGACCTTCTATCCGCCAAGGATCTTGCATAGTCAGCATCGGTATAAGCTTCTAGCACAAGCTTTTGGTTTCTTCTGAATAGAACTCATTTTTCGGGACTTCCTTTCAAATAATATAGCACTCGATTGACGGTTTGTAAGTGTGATTCTTTTGGGTCGTGCATAAACTGACTAATCACACTCATTGAATAGGCAATATCGGGCCTAGTATGAGCCAAATAGATGAGTTTCTCAACCAATCTTTGATACATTTCTCGATCTACAGCAAGTTCTTCCTTTGCCTCCCCAAGGTTTTTATTATGCTCAAGAGGTGTAGCTACTAGTTTACAACCCAGTTTTCCAGTTTCCTTCAAGAGATTGGTCACATATTTTTGTTGTGAGACAAAAATCCCTTGTCTAAAGTAAGAAACTTCAATCCCAAGGAAGTATTTAAGTCTTTCCAACTCTTTTATTTCAAACTCTTTAATCAAACACCGTTTTAGCTCTTGTTTCTCCTTATCATCGTCACCTATGACAATAATATCATCAACGTACACTAGAAGTACTGTAAGTCTCCCTGCAGCTGAATGCTTAATGAAGAGGGTATGATCGCATTGGCTTTGTTTGTAACCCAAAGCTTTCATAACTCTAGAAAATCTCCCAAACCAGGCTCTAGATGATTGCTTGAGCCTATATAGTGCTTTCTGTAATCTACATGCTTTGTTTGTTGTCCTCTCTCCTTTAAAACCCAATGGAATATTCATGTAGATCTTCTCTTCTAGATCTCCATGTAAGAATGCATTTTTCATTTTCTACTGTTGAAGTTGCCAATCAAAGTGGACTGTTAGCAAAAGTAAAATTCTCATAGTATTCATCTTTGTCACCGGAGCAAATGTCTCATAGTAATCTACTCCATAAGTCTGAGTATAATCCTTTGCCATCAATCTTGCTTTATATCCCTCAAGAGAATCATCAACTTTATATTTCAACGTAAAAATCCATTTGCATCCCACAAGATTTTTTCCCTTCAATTTTTCCCAACTCTTGTTTTTTTTTTCTAGTGCATCCATTTCTTCTCTCATTGCATTTCTCCATGCTTCTTTAGACAATGCCTTAGAGGCATCGCGGCCTTGGCCAACGGCTGATGAATTAAAAGGTAAAAAGATTGTCCCAAAAAATTTAAAATTGGACAGATAGACTTAATTGACAAAAGGTGAAAGGTTTATGACTCAACTGGTAAAATTAAAAAGTTTCATGACTGAATTGACAAAACTGCAAGAAGTTCAGAACTTCTTGGACAATTTTCCCTTGCCACTATGGTGTAACTTCCTTGTTCTTTTTGCATCTGATGCCGGACATTTTACTACTCAACGGTCAAGGCCGTCGCTCGTATCATCGTACTCCTCACCGGCGGCCGGTGAGTTAAAGGTGCAAAGATTATCTCAAAAAGTTGAAACTTGGACAGATGGACTCAACTGACAAAATGCGAAATGATTTACGACTCAATCGTCGGACATTAAAAATTATATGACTAAAATGATAAAACTGCAAGAAGCTTAGAACTTCTTGGATAATTTTCCCTGTCCACTATGGTACAATCTCCTTGCTCTTTGATAAGTTTCGAATTCCTTGACCCAATTAGCAAACACTAAAAAGGCCTGCCAACATAACATGGAATGAGACATGAAAATTCCAAGTGAAATGCATCAGTGAAGAGTGAAGAAAGCACGAGGAAGTTTCAAATTCAGTTTTCCATTCTCGATTTTGGACAAGGACGGGGACAGGAGCTTCAAAGACGACGCACTTTTCACGTGTTCCGTGTCGTCGCCGAGGATGGTACGCAATTTGCGTCCTGACTTGCATTGAACATGTGGGATTGTTATGGGACCGTGTATCATCCTCGCTAAAATTTGGGTCCAGAGAAAAAACAATTATCTACGCGGTTCAGAAATTGAAAAATTTGATAATGCGACCGACTAGATCCGAACCATTTTTTTCTTTGGTTAGAATTCTATGCCAAGATCTTTTGTCTTTACTATTCGGGGCGTGAAAAGGATCGCCCGGTTTCGAAACTCGAACGGAACTGGAAATTTCGGATCGAGTTTCCTCGTGGTTCAGATGGTGAGTAAAACAAAACTGAACGGAAACACGTCCCGGAGACAAATTGCATGTCATTTTTCCATCTTGGCCATCAGCGAAGAGTGACGAAAATTCGAGGAGGTTTCGTATTCTGTCCTGCGTTCTGGATTGAGCGAAGACAGGACAAGAGCTTTTCTTGTTTTTTCCTTTTTTTTCTTTTACAAACTTTTCATCCCATTTTTTGGTGTAAATCCAACCCTAAAGAGAAAGGACGACGGTACTGAATTTTACACATGAATTGCGTTGAACGTGTGAAATTGTTATTGGAAGGCGGAGTAACATCATTAAAATTTTTCGTTGATTACTTATTTTATGCGACGTAACGACCATTTTTAAAAAATATATTTATTAAATAATTTATTTTTCACAAAACAAACGGAGCCTCAGTGCCACACAAATTTCTTTTGTGGCCATAGACTAGGTTCAGCGATAAAATAATATTCGTGGTGAAGGATCTGACTTATAGCTGGGAAACACATGTTTCGTGGCTATAAATCTAATGTGCGGCCACAAAAATCGTGTTCCTAGCCAAATTTTCGTGGCAAATGATTTGTTTGATTGCCGTACGTTCTTTTGTGGCAGTAGAAACAACGTAATGCGACGACACAGAGGTTTTTCCCCTATGGGAAGTCAAATTCATTGCTGTAAAACATTGATTTTGCATTATATGTTACAACTTCTAGTTACACCACTATAGTTATCGAGAAATATATTGAGCATATATTTGCTTTGAACCTTATTTTTCAACTAAATTTCGGTGACGAAATTTAAATTTTGTCGCCAAAAACGTTGCGGGTGGCATTGAGGCATAAGGACAAAGATGGAACATTTTGGGGACATTAACAAAATGATTAGAATCAACTTTGAAGTAATTAAGCTTGCTTTATTTGTAAGCTGTGATTATAATCTTAAGCAACACCCTAAGATCACCACGTTTAGATACTCGAATCACAATTATAAAATAGAGAAATTAACGCACCTTGTCTATGATCCATCGATCTTGATGTGGAATTACCAAAAATCGATACTCAAGAGCTTCTCCTCAATAACCCCTTGAATCATTGGTTTCAATGAGACTATTCCTTACATATCGTGTTTTGTGGCGACTCTTTATATGAGTTTATGTGAGCATTACGGTCTAGGTGAGGGACTTGAGCTTTATTTATAGAGTTTGTAACTTATTCTCTTATTATCGATAAGGTTTAATTCGACTCACTCTATCCAATCCTATATTAGACTAAATAGAAAACCTTTTATATCTTTTCTTTATTAGATCAATTAATAAGGCCCAAATTAATTTCAATTTGGAAAATGCTTTGTTTTTCTTTGTTTGGTGATATTTGACTGAAAATATTTTACGGTGTTTGGTTCTCAATTGAAAAATGATTTCAACCTCACTTAATCTCAAGCCGGAAAAAAAATCGTTCTCTAATTTATTTTTACTTGCTGTTCTCAGCTTGTTTGAGAACTTTCTTGAGCATGGATATTTTTGTATTTATTTTTTATATTTATCTTATGTTTTTATTTATTTTATTTTTTATTTTTCTTACGCTTTTCGAGCTTCTTCTGGTGCTTGAACTTGGCGTGGCCGGCCAACCTCTTCTCCTTGTTCTTTATCATCGACGACGGCATCTCGTTTTCTTACTTTTCCTCTGGTACTCACCGTCTATAAATCCATCTTCTCCTTGGACTTCGTCCTTCTTTTTCTTCCAACCCATGGCTTTCTACGCTTCGTTCAAGCCTCAATTCGCTGTCTCCTTCTTCCCCGGGTGCTTGTGTATCGACGATGAACAGTAGGCGTAATGACCGGCCACATGAGATTGAGCCTCGCCAGCCTCGGGCGAGCTCGAGCATATCAGATATGATGAGGCCCGGCAACCTACGGAGCAAGAAGGAAAAGAAAAAAATGGATGGAAGTATCTTTCAGAAAGTGTTTTCACCTCTTCATATTTAGGAATTTATTTTTTTTAATTTTCTGGATGAGTTTTCTGTTGACCGGAAAGTATTTCCTATTAATCAAGTTATATTTGGAGAATCAAACGGGTGAAACTCCGAAAATTTAATTCTCAAACGACGCTTTCGCTCAAACAAACGCATCCAAAAAAATCAATTGGCTGGTAGAGTGATTAAGCATTTGATTTTGAAGGCAGAAGGTCAAGGTCGACCATTCATAGAAGTGTAACATTTTCCAGAAAAAAAACATAGTTAACAAAAGAAAATAAATATGTACTGGGGGGCAAGGTAGGCCTACGTCACACGAACTCGCTGTTTCTCAGAATTTTGGTGTGTCAGACATCGACACGTGTCCGATACGCTGGACACTCCCCGAACACGTTGATGCCTGGTCAACACGAGTTCCGTGCCTGTCCAGGAGTAAAGCGGGTCAAAATCCAAAATTTTTGACCTAATTTCCTACTCTCGCATTATGTCCTCACCATTCTCTCTCTCGATCGATCGATCGAACATCGCGTGCCTTCTCTGCTCTACATCGCGATTCGCGGCTCAACTCCCCCGACGCCTCGCAGCTCACCACCTCACCTTAGCTCCCCTTCCTCTCGCTGGCCTCAGCTCGCCGCCTCAGCTCGCCTTCTAGTTCTCACTCACCTCAAGCCGTCGACTCACCGTCTCGCCTTGTCGCTCGCCTCGGCTCGCCTTCCATCCTTTGTTGCTCTGTACAAGAAATGCTCTGTCTCTGATTCTCGTCTTGATTTGGGTCATTTCGGTTATTTTGTCCATTTGGGTCAGAACAAGCTTATGATGATGTTAACAGGCTCCATATTTTACAAATGATTCCTCGTTATTTTTTATGGTGAAATGACATTTGTTTTCTGTTTTTCACCTATTGTTAAATGTTGGTGAAATGTGGATTGATTGTTTTTTTTTCCCTCAAAATTTTATGGATTATTGGAATGCAATTGCGGTTGAATTTTTCACATCCATTTTTTATTTGTGTTCTTTATCATGATATTATTATTATTATTGAAATAATAAAAAAGAATAATTTATCGTGTATAAAAATATACATATAATATATAACATGTTCCAATGTATCAGAATTCTCTATTTTTGAGAATTCACGTGTCGGTGTCTCGTGTCATGTCGTGTCTCGTATCGTATCTCCTATCGGTATGACATAGATGTAGCCGCCCTGCGGCACTGTACCTCAATGGAGCCATCAAGTTTTTTAATTGGCATATTGGGGCAATGCAGCCACACTGGACGACCTTCTTGTTTACACGGGGGGACCTTCTGTATTCAAAATTCAAGGCCGTCATTTGGTTGGATAAGGAACCATCAAGTTCTTGCATGGCGGCCAAGCACTCCTGCGGAGACATTGAAGCTTTTAGGGTTTCTGAGAGTTCCTTTTACCACCAGGCCGCAAAAAGCCGAAAACCTTAACCGAACGCGGAGAGTTGTGCAGTGTCAAGTCAAAACGACATTTGGCTTCGTCCTGCTGCTTCTAAGGTCAAAAGATTGGAACTCCTTTGTCGATATCGACGACGGAGAAGGACAAGGCGGTTTTGAATTCCTCCTTGCTCCATCGCTTAGCATGTCTTATCATTCTATGGATGCATCGGGTCAAATCCAATAATGTCAACCCACTTAGCAAAATTTAGATATATGGGTTAACAAATGGATCTTCAACCCATATTTGACTCCTCTCTAAAGACCTAAAAAGGGAATGTGAAAAGCTTCTCGTGAAAGCCTTGCATCGCTTCCGTGAGAATGGAGTTGGTTCGATAAATCCCTAAGAACTAGCTGGCTCAGTGGTTAAGCACTTGATTTTGAATACAAAATATCCTAAATAGAGATTTCATAATTGTCCTAAAATTATTGTACGGTGGCAAATTCAATCATAAACATTTCAATTATATCAATTTACTTTTAAACATTTCAATTGTATCAATTTACTCTTAAGTCTTATGATTGTGCCAATTTACTCCTAAACCTTTCAATTGAGCCAATTTATTCCTAATCTTTTGAAGATTTTTCAAATTAGTCATAAGCCTATTATTTTGATAATTGATTCGAATGACTATATTGGCATATCATCACAAAGTTTATGATGAAATTGACACAATTAAAATGTTTAAGATTAGATTGACAAATCGTCATCATGTTTAGGACTAAATTGGTATAATTAAAAGGTTTAAGTCCAAATTGGTTGCTACACAATAAGTTTAAGATTTTTTTGGACAATTTTCCCTTGAAAGCACAAGGTCGTCCATCCATAGAAAGTTTGGGAAATCATTATTTAGAATGACAAAAGACGACTAATTTTGATGGGTAGAACATGTTTATTATGTTGAAAGTTCGTTTTGTGCCTTGTAGTTTTCTGGTCAAACATTGTTCTACTTTTGGTCGACTCTATTTGAACCTCTCTCTCTCTCTTTTTTTTTTTTTTTGAAATTTTAGGAGTGTCAACATATGTCCTCCTCATCTCCTTACCAAAAAAAAAAAAACATATGTCCTCATCTTAAATATAAAAATATAAAAGTTAGAAAATATTATGTCTATTCCTTGCTTTACATGTTCATACTTCATATTGACGTTCCAATATGGCCGTATGAACGCTTTGAAACTACTAAACTAGCATGTGTTACGTCTTATGCCCCAAGCGTCCTCGGTGACGATTTGCTCCTTTGACATTTTTGCCTTCGCCTTTGACAAGTGCGTCAATTAATGGACGGACGGCTTCTCTTTTATCCGCATGTCAATCATTTTCTATAATATTTCGGTCGTGTTGACTATTGGGGCTTAGACCTGTTATTACGACATAGGTCATTGAAAAGGACCTAAGCATTCATATGCCTACTTATGCTATTAATTACATGATATTGTCGTCAAAACTAAAACGGTAAATGATCCACATTGTCCGCTCTACCTTAGGAGTATTCGATCCCAATTTGATTCAGTGCCACCCAAAAACTGGAAAATCAACTGATAGATTATTAGTAAGGGTGGGCAACACCGATCTTAATTTTAATATATCAATTAAAAGTAGGAATGCGGTTAAGAACAAAATGATAACCAATAGATTATAAGATTCATATTTCAAAAATTAAAATAAATAAATAAAACATAACTAGTCTGGTTTTTATGTCCGATTTTCCCTAGAACTGAAAACCGGATTGAAAATCATTTATTTCAATTTTATGCAACTGAAAACCGGTTTGGAGCCCTCGAGAACCGAGTCGATCAGGGTGGTTCTCGGTTCAATCCATCTGTTTTGCTCACCCTTACTCTACTTGGCTTCTTAATTAGAATGATCCATATAATTGGGACGAGGGTTCTTTAGCCATTCGATCTTGTACATGAGATCCACCTTCAAGTATAAATAATTTGTCCTTGAAATGTCATGCAGTTTGCACGTGTATGAAGCTTCAAATTGGTGCACATTTTTAGAGTGGCTATGTATTTCGATGGGCACCCTCTGATCCGAACGACGGGAAATACAAATATAACGATTTCTTCTAGTTTAAATGCATTCATTTACATCTCACTTCTTGAAAACCATAATTTACGGTCTTAAGATTATCCCAAAAAGTTTAAAAGATGTCATTGGCCTCTCCATCCTCAAGAAACAACAAAAAATCCCACCCTTTGACCTTTCATCAACCTCATGTCCCCGATAGCCAAACCCTACACCAGCCGGAAAATTAGCCAAAAGCCTTAAACTTATTGCATTTTTGCTAATTCCATCCTAAACGGTTTACATTTTTGTCAATTGCATCCTGAATCTATTTACATTTTGTCAATTGAGTCATATTGATCAAAAAGGCTGATGCGGATGTCGGCCTTCCTACATAGCATGACTAGCTGATGTGGACAATTTCTACTAATAATTTTTCAATTTTTTTGTTAATTTTTTTATCAATTTTTTCCTCTATTCTTCTTTTCTCAGTGGCTGAGCGAGGGTCACCTGGCCCTCATTGACCGCAAGCGAGGGTCATGGCCCTCGCGCAGACCATCGCGTCCCTCGCTAGCGGTCAGCAAATTAAAGGTGCAAAGATTTCAAAAAATTTAAGATTGGACGGATAAACTCAATTGACAAAAGGTGAAAAAGGTTAGAACTCAATTGTCAAAATTAAAATATATATATGACCGAATTGACAAGACTATAAGAATTTTAGTACTTCTTGCATAATTTTTTCCCATCCACTATGGTATAATTTCCTCGTTCTTTTTGCGTCTTCTGTCGGACATTTGACTGCCCGGTTGTCAGCCAACATAACATGGAATGAGACAGGAAAATTCCAAGTGAAATGCATCAGTGAAGAGTGAAGAAAGCACTAGGAAGTTTCCAATTCAGTTTTCCATTCTCGATTTTGGCAAGGACAGGACTAGGAGCTTCAAAGACGACGCACTTTTCACGCGTTCCGTCCGGGTCGTCGCCGAGGATGGTACCGCAATTTGCGTCTTGACTTGCATTGAACATGTGGGATTATCAGTGGACAAAACTTGGGTGGAGAAAAAACATATCTACGCGGTTCAGAAAATTGAAAACTTGATAGCGCGACCGACTAGATCCGAACCATTTTTCTTGGTTAGAATTCCATGCCAAGATCTTTTGTCTTCACTATACGTACCTTACCTTTTATTCCGGGGCGTGAAAAAGAATCGCTCGGTTTCGAAACTCGAACGGAACCGGAAATTTCGGATCGAGTTTCCTCGTGGTTCGGTTGGTAAGTAAAACAAAACTGAACGGAAACACATCGCGGAGACAAATCGCATGTCATTTTCCATCTCGGCCATCAGCGAAAGTGACGAAAATTCGAGGGGGTTTCGTGTTCCGTCCTGCGTTCCGGATTGAACAAAGACAGGACAGCAGCTAAAAAAAAAAAAAAAAACAAGGGACGGGACAGGAGCTTTAGAGACGACAAACTTTTCATCCCATTTTTTGGTGTAAATCCAACCTCGAGAGAAAGGACGACGGCACTGAACATTTTACATATGAGTTGCGTTGAACATGTGAAAATTGTTATTGGAAGGTGTCTCAGCATCGTTACAATTTGGGTGGAGACAATTAAGATGGTTGTGTAGTTAAAATGTCAAAATACAATTAAAAATTTAAAACCCGACACTATTAGATCCCTCTTATTTTTTTCCTCAGTTCCAGCTCTATATGGGTCGGGTCACCAAAAAAAATTACCCTTTGCATTTGGGTTGGGTCCAGGGAGATATTAGGGAGATCCCATTGAAAAAATATCAGAGGAAATGAAGTAATAATATAGTTGGACTGTGAGGCACATAATCACTCTTTTAGGATCAATTTGCCCCCACAAAACTTTTAGAGATTTCTGGTAAATTCCCTTTAGGATACAACAAAGTCACGATGACAAAAACTTGATAGCAATTCCAATAAATCTCCCAAAACTCTCTGCGAAATAATGGAAAGATGGCTATCTCTTTTTTAAGGAAAACGAAAAACCAAAGTAACCACTGAAAATGAACAGAATTGTCAATTTTATAATACGGATAAAAATTCGAAAATGACTATTCGTGTGTGAAAATCGATATTCGGACACAACTATCCATGTCTGAAAAATCACAATTCAGACATGACTGCTCGTGTGTGAAAATCGTCATTCGAATAAATAAAAATTTAATGAAATAGAATCATTCAACAAAAAAAAAAAACTCTATTGATTGCGGTTTATTTCCATCCGCAGTGCGCAAAGTGCGCCTAATAATCGCACACCCGGACGTGTATAATGAGATCTAACCCACTCATCCATTCCTCCATTTGAAAGACTTCAATAGCTTTCCGACAACCATGTGGTGACCCCAAAAAATTTTGTCAGCTTAAGATGCTATATGAATGAGTATTGACTAATTAGGAATTGATGTGGAGATGACGGGTCAACGCATTATACTTGAACTAGGTTCCGATCGAGGCAAGTACATGAGAAATTGGGGCCGAACGAGGAAGACAGCCACACATGTGGACATGTGTAAGGCCATGTGTCAGCACATGGCCTAGTGAGGGACACGGGGTGCATGGGTGAACACGTCACTTTTTTATATTTAGGAATTTATTTTCCTAATTTTAGGCATAAATTTTCCGTTGATCGAAAAGTGTTTTCTGCCGAGATCCAAATCACCTAACATTGAGGTTTCTTTGACATGGGTAACATTATTCAAATTAGACCGTCCATTTTTATTTGAATGGCCAAAATTGGGCCACGTCATTTGTTAAGGGGGAGGGAAAAATTAGGAGTGATTTTTTTTAGGGTTTAAAAAATTTTGGATCCCACGTCATTCCTTGAGGGGGAGGGAAAAAATTGGGAGGGATTTTTTAGGGTTTGAAAATTTTGAATCTCAATACTCTCTCATTCTTGGCCATTCAAATGAAAATGGACGGCCTGATTTGAATAATATTACCCATGTCACAGAACTCCAGTATTACGTGATCCGGTTCCCTGCTGCCGACCAAGTCATTTTCGGCGATCCAAATGGATGAAAGTACGGAAAACACTTTCTCTCAAATAAACACATCCTAAGAATCGATTCACTAATGAAGTGATTAAGCACTTGATTTTGAATACAGAAGGTCCCCTTTTGAAATAAACAGGGTCGTCGATTCATAGAAAGGTGACATCTTCCAGAAAGACACAGTTAACAAAGGAAAAGAAATATGTAGTCAGGGCAATGGAGCCGCACCGCGGCGCCGTACCTCGATGGAGCCATCAAGTTTTTAATTCATATATTGGGGCGATGCAGCGGCACTGGATGACCTTCTTGTTTCCACGGGGAACCTTCTGTATTCAAAATTCAAGGCCGTCATTTGGTTGGATAAGGAACCATCAAGTTCTTGCATGGCGGCCAAGCACTCCTGCGGAGACATTGAAGCTTTTTAGGGTTTCTGAGAGTTCCTTTTACCACCAGGCCGCAATAGCGGAAAACCTTACCGAACACCGAGTGTTGTGCAGTGTCAAAGTCAAAACGACATTTGGCTTCGTCCTGCTGCTTTCTCAGGTCAGAAGATTTGGAACTCCTTTTGTCGATTTCAACGACGGAGAAGGACAAGACGGTTTTGAATTCCTCCTTGCCCCATCGCTTAGCATGTCTTATCATTCTATGGATGCATCGGGTCAAATCCAATAATGTCAAACCACTTACCAAAATTTAGATATATGGGTTAATAAATGGATCTTCAACCCATGTTTGACTCCTCTCTAGTGATCTGAAAGGCGAATGTGAAAAGCTTCTCGTGAAAGCCTTGCATCGCTTCAGTGAGAAGGGAGTCGGTTCGATAAATCCCTAAGAACTAGCTAGCGTAGTGGTTAAGCACTTGATTTTGAATACAAAATGTCCCATATAGAGATCACAGAATAGTCCTAAAATTATTGTATAGCGACAAATTCAATCATAAACCTTTCAGTTGTATCAATTTACTCTTAAGTCTTACGATTGTGCCAATTTACTCCTAAACTTTTCAATTGAGTCAATTTATTCCTAAATCTTTTGAAGATTTTTCAAATTAGTCATAAACCTATTATTTTGATAATTGATCGAATGACTATATTGGCATATCCTCACAAAGTTTATAATGAAATTGACACAATTAAAATGTTTAAGATTATATTGACAAATCATCATAATGTTTAGGACTAAATTGGTATAATTAAAAGGTTTAAGGCCGAATTGGTTGCTGCACAATAAGTTTAAGACTTTTTTGGACAATTTTCCCTTGAAAGCACAAGGTCGTCCATCCATAGAAAGTTTGGGAAATCATTATTTAGAATGACAAAAGACGACTAATTTTGATGGGTAGAACATGTTTATTATGTTGAAAGTTCGTTTTGTGCCTTGTAGTTTTCTGGTCAAACATTGTTCTACTTTTGGTCGACTCTATTTCAACCTCTCTCTTTCTTTTTCTTTTTTGAAATTTAAGGAGTGCCAACATATGTCCTCATCTTAAATATAAAAATATAAAGTTAGAAAATATTATTTATATTCCTGCTTTACATGTTCATATTTCATATTGACGTTCCAACATGGCAATATGAACGTTTTGAAACTAGCATGTGTTATGTCTTATGCCCCAAGCGTCCTCGGTGACGATTTGCCCCTTTGACATTTTTGCCTTCGCCTTTGACAAGTATGTCAATTAATGGAGGGACTACTTCTCTTTTGTCCGCATGCCAATCATTTTCTAGAATATTTCAGTTGCGTTGACTATTGGGGCTGAGACCTGTTATTACGACATAGGTTATTGAAAAGGACCTAAGCATTCATAGGCGTGCTTATGCTATTAATTACATGATATTGTCGTCAAAACTAAACGGTAAATGATCCACGTTGTCCGCTCTACCTTAGGAGTGATCGATTTCCGATTCGATTCAGTACCACCCAGAAACCAAAAACTAAACTAATAAATTATTAGTAGGGGTGAGCAACACGGATCTTAATTTAATATGTCAATTAAAAGTAAAAATGCGTTTAAGAAACAAAATGATAACCAATAAATTATAAGATTCATATTTCAAAAATTAAAATAAATAAATAAAACATAACTAGTCCGATTTTGTGTTCGATTTTCCCTAGAACTGAAAACCGGATTGAAAATCATTGATTTCAATTTTATGCAACTGGAAACCGGTTTGGAGCCCCGAGAACCGAGCCGATCAGGGTGGTTCTCGGTTCAATCCGTCTGTTTTGCTCACCCTTACCCTACTTGGCTTCTTAATTAGAATGATCCATATTTACTGGCACAAGGCTTCTTTAGCCATTCGATTTTGTACATGACATCCACCTTCGAGTATAAATAATTTGTCCTTAAATGTCTTGCAGTTTGCACATGTATGAAGCTTCAAATTGGTGCACATTTTTAGAGTGGCTATATATTTCGATGGGCACCATCTGATCCGAACAACTGGGAAATACAGATATAACGATTTATTTTAGTTTTAAATACATTCATTTACATCTCAATTCTTGAAAACCATAATTTACGATCATAATATTATCCAAAAAGTTTAAAAGATGTCATTGGCCTCTCCATCCTCAAGAAACAACAAAAAATATATATGTATATATGCGGTTCAAAAAATGAAAATGAAAAACTAGATATGCGACCAACTAGATTCGAACCTTTTTTTCTGTGGTTCGAATCCAATGCGGGTCCGGTCTCGAATTTTTTTTTTTTTTAAATCAAGATCTTACGTCCTTATCATACCATCTGTATCTGCCTTTTATTGGGGCGTGAAAAAGAATCGCTCGATGTGAAACTCGAACGGAACTGGAAATTTCGGATCGAGTTTCCTCGTGGTTCACATGGTAAGTAAAACAAAACTGTCCGAAACACATCGCGGAGACAAATTGCATGTCATTTTTTCCATCTTGGCCATCAGCGAAGGATGAAGAAAATACGAGGAAGTTTCAGATTCTGTCCTGCGTTCTGGATTGAAAAAGGCAGGACAGCAGCTTT